>JABEYC010001240.1:0-11817 GCA_013266195.1 Fusarium zealandicum
GTTGTGTGGAAGAGAAAATGCGTTATCGTGGCTGAAGGCCGATGTCGTATGAGGTCCGAGTGACCTGAGCTGGGTGACGGCTTGCATGATAGTGCCGACCCGCTATCGATAACAATACCTTGGTAAAGTCACGGGTGTCTGCTTGAACATGGACCCAATCAGAGTCGACGTGAAATATTTAATGACTATCGGTATATTGAGAAATTTCGCTTTCATTTTCTTACAGGTCTCATAATATTATCTTTACTATCCTCTATATATAGTATATTTATCCTCCTCTACATAACTTCGGGCTCTCTTCCTCAGGTACACGGCCTAAGGATGGACCCCAGTTTCACCAGGGTTCACGTGGAGACGCCTAGAATTAGTGCCCCGCAACTATCCAGCCTGGAAGGTAAGGTACACGGCAGAGCTAAGCTAAGTTATTGCATCACATGCAGGCCCTGAACCTGAATACCAACAAAAGGCCTCCCGAGACTCCTCAAGCCCCTGGAGACGACTTCCTGCCCGTCATCCTGCTCACGGGTTATGATGTAGCTTGACCGCACCAAACCAAGCTCCAGGGGTCGATGCAGACGACATGGCTATCCGATTCCCTCACGATCCTCGAGTCCGCGTTGACGACGAGTATCTCGCAGGCGTCACCGCCAGGGGCCAGGCCCAACGAACCACACGAGCAAACCCTACAGATGGCGGGCTACCTGTTATAGAAACCAGCGCTCTTCACGAACATGACAAGGCTGCTGAGCCTCTGCCTTTGGCCTCTCAGCAGGCGCCGCAGCGAAAGCACATCGTCTTTGCAGACCCCTTTGCCTTTCGGTCAGTTACCCTTGTCCACACCTGCGAAGCCACAAGTGCTAATGTCCTCATGCGCAGTTACCTCGAAGATGATAGCAACGTCAACGTCGTCGAGCGTCGCGGAACTTTGCGCGGTTACGAGTCCTACCTGGTCGAGCAATGGGCATGTTCGAGGAAATCCCCAACCCTTGTCATCGTCACTTACACCGGCGACGAAAACCATTCCGTGGCGGTCAGCATTCTTTCGGTTCCAGCAGACGAGAACCTATGGCCCGCCAAGCTACGCGCCTACTTTCAGGCGATTCAGGACTCCCACGCGAGGCCGAAGCAAACTGCTCTAGGTGAGCTTATGGTGACGAACCTGAGCAGCTTTCCTTCGGCCCTCACTGTTATTCTCATACCCGAAGGCGATATCCGAAAGTACCGTTCATCATTCATCATCAACGAGGATCTAAAACGATTGGGATGCTCGGGGCGGTCAGGCCTCACCCTGTCCGACCCGACCGAGGCAACACAGGCAAAGTTCCTTCAACTTTACAAAACTAGCGACCGGGTACCCGTCACTCAAGCGGTGATAGAGCTCATCAAGCTATGCCAGGTCGCTCTATACATGTTTGACAAGTTGGGTCACGAGTTCATCGACGGTTTGCTCTGCGACAAGACTGAGATAGCAATCAACAACTGGTGGATCGAGCTTGGTGCTGAGCACTACAACTTTGAGCCCACCGATGGTATCTTGGGGCCTACAACCGTGTCCGCCCTCCTGGGCATGTTCATGGGGGCGCGGAACCGTCTTCATTGGTATGGCGCGCCCGTGTCGAAAGACGTGTTCGACCTTGAGAGTACCAAACGTGGAATCGGCCACTTTCAAAAATCACAGAAATTCGAGAAAACCCGAAGGCTAGATCGTCAGACGCTTCTCAAGCTTTATACTGCATCTGCCAAGGCAGCTGCTGGAGAAGGATGGGGCGTGCAGAGGGCTGTCAAGTCGACGGTCACAGAAATAGGAGGTAAAAGGGGCGAGCTTGTAATGGGCATGGTGTCAGGCAAAGACAAGGGAGGGCTTGCCGATATCGAGACCCTTGACATCGACAAGTTCGCCAGCTTATCATACGGCGAGCGACCGAAATGGCTTTGGCATGGCAAACCTCGGAGAACCCCTGCAGAACTGCCAGACCACAGCCCAGAGTTGAGCAACGGGGTGCCGTGGAAGGACGACGACCCCAACACGAACCCGAAGCGGGTGTATTCGGCGCCTGCAGAGAATGAGACAGAGGTGAAGCGGCTCGAAGAATCCTCTGGCGTCTATTCGGCATTTCCCCCTGGCTCCGCAACCAGTATAGGTGCTGAGGGCCAGGGCGACAGAGATGCTTTGCGGAAGAACATGTTCAAGAGTGTTGCGGGCAAGATGAGTGACGCTCGTTCTGGCTTTGGGCGGATCAAGGATGCCGTTGGAGGGGGGCGGAGAGGCCACAACAGTCGGCCGTCAGTCTCGACAAGAGACGACTTTGCAGACATGGGTCTTACTAATTCTGCGTTGGCTACGGGTACAACGCCTATGCCAGGAGTGGGTAGAGCCTTTACCTGGAAGAACAAGCCCGAGGAGTATCTAGCTGCGATGAGAAGAGGGGACTCAGACGTTGTTACTGGTCTTCCGCATACCTCACATTTCGCATCGACTTCGACGGTTGATTTCAAGCCAGCCTCTGCTCCCGTTGGCGATGGTTCCAAGCGTGAGCAAGAGGGAGAGATATTTGACATGGGTGCCGATGTGCGCAAAGGAGTGCTGTCAAAAGCGCCATCAGCTGTTGGATCTCTTGTGGATGAGACTGATCTCCAAGGACATGTTCTGGACGCGGAGCTCAAAGACAAGCTTTCACAGATAACGCTGTCCCGCCGGCACAGCATTCACCTCCATGACTGTCGAACAGAGATGATTCTTAATGAGGACCGGTGGCCGCGGCGGATGTCCTTCGGTGATGCCGAGGAAGCTGTCTTGGGCTGGGATGATATCATTGATGTCGAGGACGCTGCGTGCGACCCCGCCAGTCTCGGGGTATTCAAGGATCTTGCTCAGTTCTTCAGCCGGCATATGGACGGGATCAAGCACGGGATCGAGCCATGGGTCACAGAGAAGCTCAAGGCTGTTGAGCTACTCGACGATCGCTACGCAAAGGACAAGGAGGAGCTCCACGCTCTTTACTACCAGCTGAACGAGGCATGTCAGCGTATGCGCATCAGCTCCCACGAACAGCTTGCTGAGGAGCGCTCTCACCTTACCGAGGGCCTGAGGGAGATTGATGCGCTCGTTAACCGTCTCGACTATGAGATCAATGCCCTTTTACAAAAGGTCCTGGACGTTGAAGATGGCATCGTCACGTTTGAGAGACAGGTGGAGGACATGGAGAAGCGAGCCGATGATCTCAAGATTCAGCTTGAAACCGAGGGCTGGCTGCATTGGCTCTTCAGGACTCTCACCGGCATCGGAACGGGTCCAGACATTACGCGCTCGACGCTTTGATCTGGGTGTCGGTATAATTCTGCAGTATTTTTACTTGGTTTGTTATTTCCTGGAGTGTTGTCTTCCGGCATGGAGTTTTTGGGACATTAGTATCATGGCATAGGTTATCCATGGCAAGGCGTTAAAGTGGCCGTGTGTAATGCAGACACAGAGCTATCTTGTAGAGGAGGTGGTCTTTTTTTCATCAGGATCTTACCATAGATCCATATGCAAGTTATATTATACAGCCACGCCTTGGATTCATCCATCTCATCTGCCTTTGGTTTCGTGATGCAAGCAAGCGCCCGATATCCCATACCCAAGCATCTATCCCATACACGGTTCCCAGACATAGTCGTACAACACCATAGTCCCTTCTCCCAAACCATAGCTCCTCAGTCGCGCCGTCCTTTCGATCTATACGCTCCGTTGGAGGGGGGGGGGGTGGTTTTCCCGTCGATTTCGTAACGCATACATCTTAGAACATGCCGCCACCCTGCTGTGCGCCGCCGCCGAGCGCCTGGCCCTGCTGCTGCATGATCTCGCTGACCTTCATCGAGGTGTCGAGGAACTTTGCGGTGCAGCGGTCGAGGCAGACGGACTCGCCCTTGTTGAGCTCGCCCTCGCGGTAGTCGCTGGGGATGCACTTCTTCTGGCACGCGTTCTGGAGTCTACGTCCGAGTTAGTTAGCCCTGGGGTTCTTATTTACTCTCACTCATACCCATTGGGCATCACTGGCGATGTAGTAACCACGGGTGCGACATTTGGGGGAGGAGGGGAGGAGTTTACCGGTTGTAGGTGTCGGCCATCATGCGCATCTCGCTCTCCACGGCAGCAATCTTCTGCTCCGAGGTAGGCTGCTGACGTCCCATTCCGAGAAAGTTCATCTTGGCGGTTTTTTGTGTAGATTGAGGTTATCAAGATGTAGGTGTGTGTGTTTCGGATTCGAGATCGAGAGTCGCGATTGTTGTCTGAATGCTGGATCTTGATGGCGGGTTCGGCTCTAGTTGGCGATGAATCGGCTTGAAATTTCCGCTTATCGCGGATTGGTTGATTACGTGAGATGGCTTATCACCCGTCGTGCCTTTTCGACTACCCTATACCCTCTATTTGAAGACAACATGGAATTCAATCTTCAGGCAAATCCTTAGCTATCAAACGGTCTTCTACAATTGTCGGCTTTAATCAATGTTTTAGAAGAGACCTATAATTATATGACCCTAAGTGTGGTCTGATTGTAACTGGACAACATTGCTAACTCTGATTACCAACCACATTAAGCTGTCAAGACCTGGTCGTGTATAGTTTGCGGAACCAACAAATCTTCGCTACCGAGTCATGATACGAGCCACCAGGTCTACTCAGAACCAGCTCAAGCTATAGGTCTAGTTCTTAAATGTAATGGTCTTTGACCTAACCCACTCGTCGAGACCAGGCGACGCACCAAAGCGACCGTATCCGCTAGACTTGGCTCCTCCGTGGGGAAGTCCGCTCTCGTCGTGGATGGTCATGTTGTTGATATGGACTGCTCCGGTCTCAATCTCCTTGGCAATACGGAGGCCCCTCCTGAGATCTGATGTAAAAACGGATGAAGTAAGGCCATACGCTGTGTCGTTGGAGATCTTGATCGCCTCCTCCTCAGTCTCAATCTCAATAAGAGACACCGTGGGCCCGAAAGACTCAGTTTCGTATATATCCATGTCTGACGTGACGTTGCTGATAACTATCGGCCTCAGGCGAGTCTTGCTGGCCTCCTCGAGATCGGGGTTCCCATGAATCAGAGAGGCGCCCTTGGAGACAGCATCCTTGATAAGCTGCTTGTTCTTCTCGACAGCAGCAGAAGCAATGAGAATGGGGGAATCCCTCTCAGAAGAAAAGACCTGCTCGATAGTGGCCGACAACTTCTTCTCAAACTCGTGCCTGACGTTCTTGTGGACCAAGATCCTCTCGGTTGACATGCAGACCTGGCCGGCATACATGAACGAGCCAAGAGTACACTGTAGCGCGGCGAGATCAAGGTCCGCATCTTCCCACACAATGGCTGGAGCTTTGCCACCCAACTCTAACACAACGGGCTTCAATTGTTCGCCAGCCAGCTTACTGATGATGCGACCAACAGGCGTGCTGCCGGTGAAGTTGATCTTCTTCACTAGCGGGTTCTGAATTAGTGCCGTAGTCACGGATGCGGCATTGGACCGCTCATGGAAGATGATATTCACGACGCCATCCGGCAGACCTGCCTCCTTGAGGACGGAGCCGATTGCCCGCAGTGTCCGCGGCGACACCTCACTTGCCTTGAAGACAACAGTGTTACCAGCAGCAATGGGGAAGAGAACAGCTCTTGTGCCAAGGATGTACGGGGCGTTCCTGGATTGGTGAGCGGAATAGCGAACCACAAAGATAGGTAACATACCATGGTGAAATGGACAGCACAACACCAAACGGCTCCCGCAAGATCATGGCGCTCGTGTTGGGGTCCGCGACCGTAGGGACTGAGCCCTCAATAGTACCTATGCGCCCAGCAACCTCCTTGACTTGGGTGATGGCAGTAGTGATATCAAAGTCGGCCCAGGTAGCATCACTGCCAGTCTCGCCCATGGAGTATTCTCGTAGCTCTCCACGTCGGTTGTTCATGATCTCCGCAGCCTTGTAGATGATATCCCTCCGCTGGTTGGGTGTGGTCTTGCGCCATGTCTTGAAAGCCTCGGCTGCAGCATCTACTGCAGCATTGGCATGGCTGGCGTCGGCGCTGTGGTAGCGATGGATGGTCTCACCGCTCGAGGGTGAGACGACATCAAAGGTTTGCTCCGAGGTGTGGTCCTTTCCATTGATCAGAAAAGGCACGGTATGGGTCTCTTCGTTTGACATGGTGAAAATATGTATCCAATTTTGTATCAGAAACTCGAGATCTCAGAGGTTGGTTCGTGCCACCGTATTGAGAGAAGAAATCCGACGGGCAGAACCCCCCTTTAAATAGTCGACCGACTAGTCGCTACCACACAGCTCTATCCGCGGTAGTATCCCAAACTCGAATGAGCAGGCATGATAGACCACGACCCCGCATGTGGAGGGGCGAGCATCGGGTTAGGGAGGGTATCATAAAACGTGGTGTTTACTACGTAGTAGGCAGCCACGCAGCCCAGATGACGGCTAGTATTCTCGGCACGTCTCCAGGTGGCGGGGAAGTTCCTCTAACGTAGTAGTTCCGGAAGTTATAGCGCGGTTTCAGGCTAACACCAATGGACACCTATGTTCTGGAGATTTGAAGGCAGATGCGGTGATAAATGAGAGCAATAGCAGCTTGTGGATATTGTAAATCAACAAGGTGGTCATTTTGGACCCGTTGAAGCGGATACTGCCGCCCCGTCTCGACTCTCGAGATGTAGCATCGCGGTACTTATCTTTGTCAGCATCCTTGAGAACCAGTTGAAGAAAGGCCGAATTGGGAATGAAATCACTGGGCCTTGACTGTGAAGATGCGATTTGTAGTTCGCGATTGATAGTTGTGTCTTCAGTGCCTAGGGATTCACGGATGTTGCATCGCTGCCGGGTCCAAGAAGGGTTGAGCAATTGCGGCGGTGCGGATCCGTACGGTCTCTGAGAAGCTGAGCATCAGAACAAACGAGCCCAATTCAAACGCATCGACACTCACCGGCGACTGTGATCGATCCTGGAAGTGCAAAGTGGACCTCTGACTTGAGCCGCGGAGAGTGCACCACTTGGTCTTGAGGAGGCGCAGGCTTCAGTCTTCTCGTGACAGGGGGACGTGTCGTTTGAGATTGTGGCATCATGAACGGCTATTTGACGCTTCGAAGCATAGACGTTGCGATGATATCCGAGAAAGGAGGCTGAGCCTGGTTGTTGAGTTTGGAGACGCAATGTTTGGGTAACAACGCACCAAGATATCTATCTACTAAGCCTGCACGTTGGCTTATAGTTGCATATTAAGCTTGTAATTGAACCCGCGGGAGCGCAGTAGTTACCTGATTTGGATACTTTGACGAGTCTCCGGTCAGACGGAAACCCCTTGACTAGGCAACTTGGCTGCGACAAGCATCAGCCCTAGCATGGAGGTCGGCTTTTGACTTTTATAGGCGCGCGTTTCTGCTAACGTTGGAAATCGTGAATCGCCGTTTTACGGCTCCACCGATAGACAATGGTAGGAAGGAAAACAAAGTGAGCGTCTGGATCGAGCGGTCTTTACGCGATGTCGAGGTGAGGTGATGAGAGAAGAAAATTTGAGTGGTCGACCATTGAGGCTGAAATAAACGCACATGCCTCATCATGTCTTAGAATAGCAGTTCACTGAAGCTTATCGCACCTCGCACCTCCCATCTGAGTTTTGGAGAAAGACGACATACAATGGCATCCAAGGAAGGAGCTCTCTAATGTACTGTACAGTACTATATGAGTAAATGTCTATCTAGGTAGGGCTGGCAAGGCTGGCATGTAGGGACTTTGCCATTTGCCAATGCGATCTACGTATTCCCTGATCTCTCCCAGTGTTTTTGACTGGAAATTGACTCCACCGCAGCTGGGGGAAATGCACCTCGTGCATGACGGCAAGCCGACCTCGGATTTGAAGGGCGGCATAAGCGTTGTAACTTACACCGCACTCCCGTATCTGTTTGCTCCTGCCTGGATAACTTATCTCAGAGTTCATTCAGTGTTAGTGACACCTACCTTCCTTCCCCGGCCAAGATGGCTTGGACAGAATGCTGCCACGTGATTTGGCGACCGTTATCCCACCAATCAGAAGCGACAATGCTCACGGTGGCGCCTTTCCATAATGGGTTTTTCGTCAGGTTGCTTCCCCGCCCAAAGGCAAAGTCGCACCGAGGTCGCCCCAGAATGCAGGGCCTCGCAAAGGGTACCGTGACAGTACAGAGCCTGAGGAAAAGCGGTTTCTGGAGGCGCTAATCTCAATTGGCCACTGGAGCCACAGAAGGGTCTCAGTGCCGCCTTTTTCGCAAGAGCCAGAAAGCAATCTTCTCCCAAACAAACAAACCGCCCGGCGCCCCTCTCCTCCGTAGTCGGCCTTTGCCCGCGCGCATTGTCTTTGCCAACACACAACGCGCCCACCCAGCGTCGCGACTCCAACAGCGACACCGGCCGCCCATCGTCTCGGCTGCTCTCCGAACCTCCGTGTCTGTGCCTCGGTGCCGTGAGCTTGGCGCATCGTCGCTCCCATCGCCGTGTTTCCTCCGGTCGCCGGACCTCGTTCGCTGCATGGACGGCTCGTCCATCATGGCCGCCGGTGGGGCGGCTTCCATGAGCCCGACCAGCCCTGTCAGCTCTCGCCACGGCCATGGGAACAGCAATGGCACCAATAAGCGCAAGAGGACCAGTATGGTTGGGCTCGAGAGTAGTCCTGGAAGCAACCTCGACGACCAGGATGCCGACAATGACAAGAAGCGCCAGCCAGGCGTCAAAAGGGCCTGCAACGAGTGTCGTCAGCAAAAGGTGAGTCGACTGCATCTTGCCACAACCCTCCAGAAAACACCATGACGCTGACCCGTGACTTGAATCGCAACAGCTGCGTTGTGACGTCGTGCAGGATCCGTTCCAGAGCTGCTCTCGGTGTAACCGACTCAAGCTGGACTGCAAGATTGAATCCAACTTCAAGCGCGTCGGCAAGCGCTCCAAGCATGCCGAGATGGAGAGGGAGATCGACCGCCTGCGTCGCAACATCGCACGCGCAAAGTCCCAGGGCTTCGCACCAGAAGACAACAACGACGACGACGTCAACTCTCCCATCGCGCCGAGCAACCCGACATACACCCATACTCATACCCGGAATCCGTCCTTGATGGGCTCCGACGAGGCCGTCTCTTCGCTATTGCACCTGAAGCGGGGTGGCAACTACAACGTGCCTCGGTATACACACGAGCTTGAGAACATCCAGCTGACCGAAGACAATGTCAACAACCTATTCAATGAGTTTTTCGCCTTCTACCACCACTTCCTGCCTTTCCTCAACCCGCAGCAGGCTCCCGACCTCTACTTTCAGCAACACCCGCTGCTCTTCTGGTCCATTGTCTCGGTTGCAGCCCGGCGATTCAGCCCGCAGAGTGTGCCAAATCTGCTCAACAATCTGTCGGGGCCTCTGACAAGATTCCTCTGGTCGACGATAGGGGAGGTACCCAGCAACTACTATGTGGTCAAAGCCATGTGTCTGCTGTGCACGTGGCCATTGCCGACAAGTACGACCTCGTCCGACCCCACGCACATCTTGTGTGGTGTCATGATGAAGACGGCTACCGGAATTGGTCTTCACCGACCCAACCACATCCAAGACTTTTCGAGAGTCTCGGTTGAGTTAAATAAGGAGCAGCTCAGTGACCGTGTGACAACCTGGGCCGTCTGCAACATCGTTGCGCAATCCGTCGGAACGGGGTACGGCCAGCCGGCATCGACTCTCTACGACTGGACCCTGGCGTTGAGGCCGGGAGACGACAGCGCCTTTCAGCTCTCGCGAGATCTCGAGGCTAGGCTACAGGTCGAGAGATTCTGCGACAAGGTGTCCAAGGAGATGTATAGCAATGCCAGTGATCCGCGAGGAGTCGCGGGTGACGAGCACCGCGCCATGTTGATGCGTGTCTATCGCCGGGATTACGCAGAGCTGTATGCCTCGATCATGTCTCAAGAGTTGGGTCCCATCACAAACCTGCATCTGAGGGCTGGGGCTCTTCACATGCGCCTGGCAGGTTTCTTCGATTCTAGCAAGACCCCTGGCTATATGGACGACCTGATGGGCCTCTGGCGAGCCACCACCAGCTTCCTGGATGAGGTGCTAGAGATCGACAAGGTGACAAGCCCGAGGGATTCAATCGGCGGCACAGTTCTTCTCCACTGCAGCAATTACATCGGGCAGATGATGGTGGCGGCGGGATTCGCCCTCCTCAAGCTCATGAGGTCGTTCTTTGCAAAGACGATCGACTTCCAGCGCGGGCGAAGCCTCTTCCACCATACGATCCGAGCCATCCGAGCCACCAGCGTCGTTAACAACGATCTGCAGTGGCGGCTGGCGGAGCTAATGGTGCAGATGTGGAACGGAGCGCGGCTCGACAGCAACCAGCAGCTGTTCAACAGCAACGACGACTCACCGATCCAGATGGACGACAGCCTCCAGCTCAAGGTACGGTGTCGTCACAGCATGAGCCTGGTGTTTGACTCTGTCTGGAGATGGAGAGAAGACTTCCAGGCCCTGGGACGAGGTACTATCGATGGTAAGTGGATGGTTTCTTTGAGCGAATCCCCGTACCCGACAAGCGCGTCTCATGAGTTGTCTTGTGCAAAGCCCATTGCGTCAAGATGCTAATACGGACAGTAGCGGCCAAGCAACCAACAAATCCAGATTCGGCTAATGAGTCTTCAGCATCGTCAACACACCTGGACAGCACGCTGGCACCACCACACGGTCTCCCCTCGTCGAGCATGCTCAACACCAATGGCGCGCTGACACCAGGGGCTACGGGGCTCTCGGCTGCCTCATCGGCCCAGAACAGCATGATGGGGGGCATCAACTACGGCGACACGACCTATGATTTCTTCGACCCCCAACACTGGATGCTGGATGGTCTCCTTGATTTTAACTATTCCTTTGTTGCGCCGATGGAAGGCGCCTGAACTCGATACAATTGGACCTGGATTTCCTACGAGACGTGAGCTGCAACGATTCGACCTGGCCGTTCCAAGGTCATGTATGCATGGCTGAGGTGACTATGCTAAAGCAGGGCATTGTCAAGCTCGTGAGATGTGGAGGAGTGGCGGCATAGTGAAGACGGGGACGCTCAAGGGCAAAGGGAGCGTCCGAACAGCTCTTTTCCCACTTGAATTTGTATTCTTTGCATGGTGCTTATCAAGACTGTTCAGCGAGGGCTCAACACCGGCCCTTGTTTCAACGCATTGCTGGTACCGGGACTGGAGACGAACAGTGATCAGCCGACGGACGATGAACGGGATGGAGGTATCAAAGACGGAGTAGAAGAAGACTATCATGTATATGCAGCATGACGGAATGCGAACAATGTTTAATAATCTGGAGCTCTGAGCTGGCGTCATATCATGTTGATCCTGCTTCAAACACGCCGTCTCCGTCTGCCTTTGCATGGACCTGGCAACACAAGCAGTTAGTTACGGTACAAGATGGGAAATAGCCAGAGGCCGAGAGGTGACAGGGGGACGGAGACGGGGACGGAGACGGAGACGGAGACGAGGGGGTTGCCTGTCGACCAACGAAGGATCAGGTATCGATACTTTGCTTGGCATGGCTTGGCATGGCATGGATCATGTCTGATCCACAGACAAGGAGGTCAAGTTAAAAGGGGGCACGTACCGTCTTGCGCCCATGAATGGAAATCCTATGGGGCAGACAGAAAGCAAACAAGGGCCCTTGTTGAGCCAAACACGCGTGTCCAAGAGGGCAAGATGGAGGACGTTCCATACATGACCTCTGAAAAGCTCTAGGGCCAACAGTTGCATCTTTCTGAGAGAACCCAGGACCCCGGTTCTGGGGG
>JABEYC010001241.1:0-17167 GCA_013266195.1 Fusarium zealandicum
CACCCCACCCACACGTTGGGGTCTTGACAGTCCCGTCTCCAATTTTGCGCTTCTCCAGAGACGCGTTCGGCAGTGAATGTCGATCTTGAAATAAGCGTCAGAGCTTGCGTGGGGGTGGGTGATGGAGGGGCGAGTTCGGCCACCACGCTTCATGACATCACATGCGCTGTGGCTGTGCCAAGCTCTTGATTCGTGTGGAACGTCTCCCACTGAGACAAAGGCGAATCATCAAACCAAGCGCGCGCCAACACACAAATCTCGCTCACCGGGCGGCCTCTCTTTTTATGACTTTGCCTTTTAAGACGGCTCCAAGCACCCCCGGCTAAACCGGCACCTCTTCGAAACCTGCATACACGACGCTTCAGACGACGCAATACGACCATGTTGGAGTACTTTTCACACAAGAAGATCAAGAAGCACCAGGCCGAGAAAGCGGCTGCAGAGGAGGCTACAAAGAAGACCCAGGCGGAGCCTGCATCAGATGCGCCCGAGTTCAGGACTGTCACATATGATGAGCCTCATCATGCTCATCGCCATCAAGAGCAGCACAGCACAGAGCATCGTTCCAACTCTCCCACCCCTCCGCTGAGCCCAGTTCTAGACCCAGAAGACGAGTCCTGGCTTCGAAGTATCCTCGAAGATGATAGTCCCCCTCCGCCCCTGCCCCCGCGCATCAACACACCTCAGATCGACTTGTCGTCTGCCTCGGAGAGCGAGCTAGAGGTGGTCAAGAATCTGCAAGACTCCATGACCAAAAAGGACAAGAAAAAGGAGCAGAAGGATAAGAAGGAAAAGGAAAAGGAAAAGGAAAAGAAAGACAAGAAGGGCAAGGATAAGGAGGATAGCCATCCTAATCGCCTCACAGCCCTGTTCACACGGCACAAGAAGCCGGGCGATGGTCTCAAGCCCGAGGACGACGTCACTGCCCATGAAGCCGAGCGCGAGACGAATGACCTAGGAAATGTGCTCGACCGACTGAACCTGCAAGCCAAGAACAACAAGATCGTTTCCCTCTCCAATGAGTCATCTGAGCTCCTGCAGCGCTTCACGCAGGTCTTCAAGGACCTTGCCAACGGCGTGCCCACAGCATACGACGACCTGGGAAGTCTCATAGAAGACCGTGACGGCGCCATCAACCGCGGCTTCGAGAAGCTACCCTCGTCCCTCAAGAAGCTAGTCACCCAGCTCCCAGACAAGCTGACGTCCTCACTGGCGCCGGAGCTGCTCGCGGCGGCGGCGGAGAGCCAAGGCCTCAAGGCCGATACCGACAAGAGCGTCAAAGAGGCGGCCATGAACCTGCTCAAGCCTCATAACCTGACCGAGCTGGTGACAAAGCCAGGAGCGATTGTCAGCATGCTCAAGGCTATCGTCAACGCGTTGAAGGTGCGATGGCCAGCCTTCATGGGCACGAATGTCATCTGGAGCGTTGCTCTGTTCTGTAAGTCTCATTAGTCTCTCGCCCCCTTTCTCTCAGCTACTGACTGTGTCGCCTAGTGCTCATGTTTGTGCTCTGGTACTGCCACAAGCGCGGCCGCGAGGTGCGTATGGAGCGGGAAAAGTCTGAAGGCGACATTCCCGTCGACGGTAGTGACCGTATTGAGGAGCTTCCTGACGATCCCCTGCTCCCGGCTCCGGAGGCCAGGACATCAAACCTCCCTACAGGCGAGGCGGCGCTCAGAGAACCGGTATCGCCCCTTTCGGATCCGTCACCGGTGCCTGTTGCACGGGCTGTGTCGCCTGAATCGATCCGTCGTTGAAATCATTCTTCTTTTCTCTCTCTTTCGGTCGCCGGCGTTCAGTAGTTGATTTGGTCATGATGGATATGTTACGACACTGGCTATGACAATGTATGGTATGACAATATATGGTATGGGAGAGCTGGGGGGATACCAGGTTTCATTAGTAAAGTAGCTCCGAATAATGAATTTGATTTCTGCGTTGCCACAGTGGGTATCTTTGATGATAGAAAGCCGTGAAGAAAGCCAGTCATGATATTCCCCAGAACATCGTCTTTGTTGGCCCTCAAGCATGACGATGACTCGCCTCTAAATCGTCTCAGTCCTCTTGGACTAATTCCTTGATTTCCTCTCGCCCAGGTGCCATAGCAACAGCCTCACTCTTCTCGCTTACACCTTGGCGGTCCGTTGCGCCACCGCCATCCTGCATCCAAAAGTCGACCTCGTCGACGATGTCGTAGACAATATCCTCGGCGATCTGGTCGCTGTACCGCTCACAGACGGAATGGACCGCAGCCAGCCGTGGTTCAGAAGACTGCACCATGTCGACATCGCCGTCTGTGGTATCGTAGCCAGGAGGAGGATACCAAAAGTCCGGTCCAAAGTTGACCTCGACGGCGCCGCCGCGGAAGACGCTCACCGCGGGGTAGTATCCGAGCATGCCGTCGTCGAGACCTTCGCGGGCGCCAACCTGGGGCATAGGGCGAGAGGCCGGGGGGAGGAAGCCGAGGAGGTCCTCGAAGGCGGTGCCCATGAGGACGCCGTTCTTGTACACGCGGATGCACGAGTTTGGAAGGGTACGCAGGCTTGGGGTTGGGTGGTTTGGCCCAGGCGCTTCCGAAGAGCCGCCAGTCCCCGTGGAAGCCGGGTTCATGAGATCCTCCAGCTCCTTGGTCGTGTGATACTCGATCTTCTCAAAGTAAGTGTGTGCCTTGAAGCGGATGGGTACGCGATCGCGCACAATATTTGGCGCTTCGGCCGTAGACGGAAATTCGTCGTCCGAGGGGTCGACAAGTGGGTTATATTGGCCGGCCATGACCTTGCGATGCAGATGCTCCGATGGTAACTGAATCTCGAGCCCAATGACGTCTCCTTCCTGGATACTCTCACCCTCGGAGAAGAACTCCTTGGGTCGAGACATGTGGACCTTTTCGCCAGCAACATCTCGGATGCCATAGCTGTATGCGTCGAATCCAACGGGCGCATCTAGTGATGCTTCGCGTCTCGCCCAACCCATCCGCACGTGGCGCCCGCCCTCTGTCTTGGACTCGCCATCCTTGAGCGGGCGTATTCCTTGCGTGATCTTGCACTCCCAATACCATTTGCCCTCTCTGACAGCCACGTTCGCCCGTGCCATGCGGAATCCTTTATCGGTGGTGACATGTCGAGCCGATTTGTCAAAGACGACGTGCCCCGCCGAGTCTTCGAAGCTCATGCGGGGCCCAAATGGCTCCGGTTCTGTTCCGCGATAGTATATCATGGAGGGGAAGAGAGGGTCGGCGATGCAGTGCGTGTAGCGGAAGTTCTTCTTATTTGAGACACTTGTCGAATTAGCCTCGGGGTGCAACGAGCCGAGTGCGAGCCAAACTTACTGGTCGGACGTTTCAAAGAACTCGACTGATTCACCGCTGGGGATTGTGAGTTCGTGGTGGGTGCTCATGACAGGTCCTCTGGGGAGCTCAAAGTCAGACGGCTTAGGAGGCGCAAGCTTGTAGCGCAACGGGCTCGATTCGCTTTGCTTTTGCTTTCGCCCTTTCGCCTTGGGTGCTTTGGGATCGGGAGTAGGGCGGGAGCTGTCGCCTCCAAGAGCGCTGCCCTTGGACTCGCGCTTCTTGAGGGTGTCCTTCTTTGACCGGGCGGATTTCGAACGGGCGGCTTGCGCAGCATCTTCGGGCGCGAGGGACTCGGATGGCCTGACCTCTGGATTCAATGGCGAGGGGACGACAGGACTGTGGCGGCCTTCTTCGAGAGCGCGCTTTTGGGGGATGGAGGATAGGGGGAGGGTTGGAGTGGGCTCCCGTTTGGGGCTGCTGCCGAGCTCGGAGGCCATTATGGTAGGTCGGTCGCGAGCGAAGGGGGTCGTGATGCTCTTGGAGGTGAGGCTAAGGTGTCAATTCGGTGTTGGCTGACGTGCAGCGCGTGGTTGGCGATCGGAACGGCGACGATTGCGATTCGGCGGAAGCCCACCCACTTCGGCTGAAGCTACCGGTAGCCTCGCGTTAGAAGGCGCTCGATTGTTTCGCGGCTTCGAGAAGTGTGGCGCATTAGATAAGAACCTCGTGGTTATGTACGTAGCAGATTAAAAAGAGTGGAGGGACCGATCTCGGCCTAGCGCGGACTGGATCTAAGCCGTCAAGACGTCGATCCCTGCGCAGAAGCCGGGCAACGGTACCAAGTGGCCCTGAGGAATTTCTCCGTACGACTGAACCAATGAGAGGCGAGACGATGTAATCCGACGCAGCTCAGCGGCGAAGGGGCCACTTGACAGAGCCGCGGTGAAGAGGGGGGCCGCTAGAACTCTTGATCTAAGGGCCCCTGTGACCCCAATCTGCGAAGGGTGTTGATGGACGTTGAGAGCATGGCTGTAGTGGTTGGAGGAGGTCTCTGGAGGACAGATTCCGGATGAGGCTTGACAGGGAATATCGACATCTATATCAGCTGACGTGTGACCGTGGGAGATCCATTGGATTGTCTTGCGCGTCCGGCCAACAACAAGCAATTCTGACAGCTCGCGGGCTCCAGCCCGTCGGAAACGGCAATTGGCCTTGATCAAGTTTAGTGTCACTAGAAGCATTAGGAGCAGTCCGTTGTTTCAACCCCAACCCACCAGCTGCAGCCGGTCGTCGCATGCCCGTCGCATCATGCCGGGCTTCAGGGCAGGACGCTGGAAATCGCCGTGGTTCCCCTTTGCACGTCACTCCCAGACCGAGACTCGTTTCCTCTCTCCTCCCCCTCGTGCGAAAACAAAGCCATGGCGAGAGTGGGCTCCTGGTCCCATTAGGTCATGCAACCTGCAGCTGCCGACGTCCCGGCCACTCTCCTATCCACCATAACTAATCTACCTTGCGCAGTACGGGCGCCTGTGCTAGCTAGACGATCCATCCAAGCCCCAGCCCCATCCATCCTGTCCGACCTTGCAATCAATCGCCTTATCCTGCTCATCCTCATCTGTCGTGTGTTTGACTGAGGACGGACACGACCTGAGCTCTGACTTGCGCCTTGCGCACGTCTGTCTGTCTCCCCGCTGTGATTTCCACCGCCTCCCAATCTTCACCACCCACACACATCCTCCCTTCTCACCTCTCACCTCTTACCTCTCTGAGAACCTCTTGTTCTCCCCTCTGACCTCACACCTCTCACGCACCCCCTGGTCTCCGTCACCGTCCCAGCCTGGTGGTGCTGCGAGCTCGTTAACGACTACCTCCCCTGCCGCCTTTGAACGCCTTGACGACCTGCGATTTGCGCCGCCCTGTCTGTCGTCTTACCAACTTCTTACTACATACTTCTGCCAACTGATCCCCGCGCCCGCCTCTCGGTCGATCATCTTTCCATTGTCTTTAGTCTTCTTCTCCTTTGTCCTCCTCCCCATCTCCCCGCCTTCCTCTCCCCTCGACATCCTCTCCCCTTCAAGAGTCGACTCCCCCCTGCTTCAAACCCCGACCTAGACCTCGCCCTAGCCTGACGTCGGTCCCGACTCTCCGGTTGCTGTCGCGTCGCTATCTGGCATCTCTGTCGCCTGATCGACAAACCTCCCTCCCGGTCGTTCCAATCTTGACTGATCCGTCCATTGGGGGATTCGCTGGTTCATCTGCCTCCGAATCGAACGGACCCCTACCCTGGCGGCTTGGTCGACTGGTCTGCCCACCAGCGAACTCGCAAACACGGCGATACACACCACTGGCCTTTGACCAGGCCCCTTGCCAGCCGCCTACTCAAATACCTGGTTTACACCTGGCGCCGAGCCAAGGTTGTCATACCTTATTTAGTTCCCTCCTTGCCCAGGAACTTGTAGTCGTGGATCCCGGCCCCGGCACCTCTCCGGATTCGCCTCCCTCATCGGCCGGCTTGCAACCCACTTGACAATACGCTACAACCGTCCACGACTCGCTCCGAGCAACTTCTCTCTCATCGTCAACCTCGTCTTTTCCCACACGAATCTGTACTCCTTCAAGCGTAAACCTCACGCCGAATCGACATCGACATCGACATCGACGCCGATGCATGTTACACTCCTCGCTCTGTAACTGACCAATCCATCTTTACATCCGTACACCCTTCCATTCCCGCGACGCTCCAGCATATCCGCTTGCTGTACCTCAAAAAGTTCTGTCTCCTTGGACTCATTAGCAACGCCGACTCTACCCACGGGCATGAGCGAAGAGATCCATCAGGCTACATCTTATAGCCATCATCGCGAGGCGGGCTCCGTTCGAACTGCGTTGCCATCAAGGCCAATGTCCTCAAAACCAAGTGATGGTATGGCTGTATCTTCTCAAGACCGAACTCGTCTTCCCGGAGGCCCAGACGACCGCGAGCATCGCCAAAAATTGAGCGGAAGTCCGTCTGGTACCAAGACAAGTCCATCTTCGGGGACCGTGTCAAAGGCACGGAGCCCTGGTTCAGAGCGTGGCTCAAAAGGGAGCCCGCCCCCAGGTGGGAGTCATGGTCAGGGCCAAGTTTGCAGGTGAGTTCAAGGTATCCGTTCGCCTTTGGACATTGTTTCTGACCCTCGAGGAGTAATTGCGGAACCACGCGAACACCTTTATGGAGGAGATCACCACAGGGCGCTACCATCTGCAATGCTTGCGGCCTCTATCTGAAAGCTAGGAATGCTTCTCGGCCGACCAGCCTCAAGAGGCCACCGAATGTTGTCCCTGTGGACCCTCCACGAACCGCGCCGCCCAAACCTGCCCCAACTTCAGCTTCAGCTTCAAAGGCTGCGTCAAACGCGACCTACATCTCTGCTGACCAGACTCCAGGAGGAACCTGCCCAGGCGGCGGTCGTTGTAATGGGACAGGTGGCGCAGAAGGCTGCAACGGCTGTCCGGCTTACAACAACCGAGTTTCGAAGAGTGCTAACCTTGGCGGCGCACAAAAGCGACAAGGCTGTCAAAGCCGAGGCGAGAGTGCGAAACCGGAACCGGTTCCTGTGGATGTCAATGCTATGCAGCAAGGTCAACAGAGTAACCCCAACTCTCCTGTTGTGATTGCGTGCCAGAACTGTGGCACTACCATCACCCCTCTCTGGAGACGAGATGAGAGTGGTCATACCATCTGCAATGCCTGCGGTTAGTACTGATGGCCAGGTTTTCTTTGGCAGGGCGCTAACGCTCCTAGGGCTTTACTATAAACTTCATGGAGTCCACAGACCGATGACGATGAAGAAATCGACCATCAAGCGAAGGAAACGAATCATCCCTGCTTCCCAAGATGAGGAGATGGAAGATGCAATGGAATCCGTTGAGATACAGAGCCAGCAGGACTCGGGGCCTGAGAGAGGATCGTTGAATGATGATGGATCTGTCAACCTGGGTCTCCGACGTCGTCCGGACCACCCGCTAACGATCGAACCTCAACCGGTTGTGCGACCTATTAGGACCATGTCGCCACTGCCATCGACATCCGACCTTGTTGCCTATCACCAATCGAACAACTTGCGCAACTTTTCAGGGTCGCTACATGACGACAATCGACTGGCTCCCATGAACTCGATGGCATCAACTGGTGAAAGAAAGACGTCTCTATCTCCCGCCTCGTTCCTCTCGCCCACACGAAAGAGATCGTTCTCCACGACCGAAAGCGAAGCGTTCACCGCGGGGGAAATCGGACAGGAGAGCTCGAAGCGAATGTCTTCGATTAATATCAAATCGATACTCAATCCTTCGACCTCAGCCGGCAGCCCTTCCTACACTGGAGCAGGTAGTGACGACGGGGATTATTCCTTACCTCCGATACGATCACCCGGCAGCACGATTGCATCAGCCCCCAGCCCTGGAGCCTTCTCCAACCGTGATCATACCCCAGGCATGTCTCGCGAGTTCAACGTGGATGGCGAGAGGGTCAAGGCTGAGCGCCGAGTGGCTCTGCAACGAGAGGCGGACAGAATGCGGGAAATGCTCGCCGCTAAAGAACGAGAACTACAAGAACTCGGACACGATTAATGAGTAGGATCCATGACGGAAGATATCAACAATGACTTATGAGGTTCTTCGTGGCCAACCAGGAGTCACTGGAACGCGAGGCTTTCGCGAACGGACGGCGGGCTGGGGGTACAAGGACTGGCGCTTTTGGAATTCACTGCATGCACAACACCTCACGGTGGATTTGGGCTCAAGATATGCGGCGCACCGTGTTCAAGGAGTCTGATGATTACAGATATATTAGGTCTTGCATTTCTATTGCTCTCTCGGAGGAGGAGAACGGGCTACACAAAACTAGGGTTGGGACCAGCTGCTCGGAAAGACCTACAAAAGTTGACTGTTTTTATGGCATGGCGAATGCATATATAGACATGGCTAGGCAGGATGAATCGCGAGATAGTTTTGTAGGGGCCAAAAGAGAATGCGGTGTTGCGTTAGCGACTGTGAGTTAACAACTCGGCAAAGTATCAGCTTTGAGCCTCCCATCCGCTTTCTCTTTGGATCTATTGTTAACTGTGATCGCACAACTAGAGTGTCTCGCTCTCTAAAAGCTCAGCGCATTGTTGAGGCCTGGTCCGTATGTTGATGAGGCCCGACATACATATTGGAACTGCTGTTCGGACCTCGGGCAATGGTCTGTCAGACGTTGGCAGCTTGCCTTTGATATCCGGCAAGCCACTCTCGAATTTGGTTACTGCGAACGCTGGATAAGTTACCGCTTATATTATAGAGCCCTTTGGTCGTAAATATTGCGTAAGCAAGACTGCGATCATGATCAGATAACTCGACGTTGCACGCCAGTGGCGGTGATAGGGCTGCCTAGGCGAGTATAACGCTACCGCACGGTACCGCGAACGCGAACACCGAGGCATGTTTGCCACCGTACGAGGAGAAATTTCTCCGGTAGGTTACGGACTAATATGGCACGACAAGAGAATCAAGTTGAACCGAGGGACAGAGCACGTAATGTTGTCCCGTTGTGTCGGGACTACGTACGATATGGGATTGTGCTTCTTGACTAGGCAGGGTCCGTCATGTAAACGGCGAGAGGGAACGTTGTGCAATCTAAGTGAGAAGTCATGTTGATGATACAACAATGAAGCATCGTCAGTTTGAGCGGAGAGATTTTTCTGTGGACAATCTCGCTTGGATATCTCGGTCGTAATACTCTTCGAGGGTTCATCTGGGGGTCTGATAGTCTAGCACATATAAGCCAGACTCCTTAGCCACGATCATGAAAGAAGACTTGTTGATCTCTGCTTGCTGTCAGTAAGCTGTGATGGACATGGCCATCTTTAGGCGTGTAGATGGGTAGACCCAGGCTGGCAACGAGCCCAGATCTGGGACAGTTGACTCAAAAGGCGGATATCCAGGCAACGAGAAAGCAAAGATGACGTTAACAAGTCAAAAATCTTGCAACTTGGGCAACACTGAGTGGTGAAACCATGCTATGCACTGGGGCCCTGGGTGTCGTGCTATATGATCAGAAGGTGTTGTTCTTGAGACAATGTAGGTAGCTATACATCGTCGTCGATTGCTCATGGATATGTATCTGAAACTCATACCGTAACACGGAGTATCTAAGGGTAACTCCGAACAACCCGTCCTAAAGCTCCTATGTATGTAAATTGTTGAGACTATCTGCAGGCGCTTGTAATGTCCAGTCGTGGATCGACACAGCTCGAGTCCTAGCCCATTGACGCCTTGACTTGGGCCTCACCGTCTATTCCCAGCCGTATGGAGAATATGGTACTGTTTCTGCGACAAGAATCTTCTTGCCGACAACTTCCGTTTTGTTTCAGGATAGGGACCAAGGTGTATACAGAGTCGGTCTTCTCATCAGGCGGCAGCCCAACTAGAATTAGTCACCTAGGTACTCTTGGGTGAAACGCTTTTAAGAGGCAGCAATACTGTTTGGTAAATAGAACATAATTTCTGGGAAGTAGGTATGCTTATTAATGCTTTTTCTTCTAGTACCGACGAAGTCCACTCTTAATCCGCTTGGGAGGCTCTTCTCTGGACCCCGAAAGACGGCTGGCTGTATTCATGACATAACTTGATGCATTTGCTTTGAAATTACCCCACGAGATGGGATCCATGTCTCCAGATCTTTAACCAACGTTAAATTTCGTACCCTGACAACCTAGCTCAGCCTTACTTGTTCAGCTTCTTTCTGGTACATCCCTCTCCGGTCAAGGTCAAGCTCCGTCACGGACGCCGGAGTGGGGCGAGCGAGGCCGGGCCCCGGGGCCTGCTGCTCACAAATCCCATATCAACCGCAACACAGAGAGGTTGCTTACCAATTGATAAGACGGCAGGGACGGCTAGAGATGCGACACTGCCCCAGGACAAGCAGGCAGCTGGAGAGATCAGCGACTGGCTAACGCGTGGTGGTCGAAGCGGCTGGCGTCAGTGGCTGGCTCTAAATCCTGACCGACAACATCAGAGCAACGCCTCGACCTATTCTTGCTCCGACGGCGGTGCCTAGAAAGTTCCAGCGCGTTCGCAAAGTCTGGAAGATCTCTGAGATGCGGAGCATGTCAACCAGGACCAGCCCGGACGTGCCAACGATTGGATTTATACAGAGCCAAGGAGCGGCCTGGTTCCGCTCACTGGTCTACGGGACCATGGGATGGCCATGTTCAAGTTGAGAGAGCTGGAGAGTCCAAATACTCCAGGTTGATAGTGGGCCGGTCTCGGGATGGAAAGTGTGGCCCGCGCCTTGCGAACAACGAGAAGCGGAGCCCCGGATGCGCCCCACCCGCCTGGCACGGTGAGCGAGACACTGTGAGACTGAGCTGATGATTGGACAATCCTCGACAAGTTTCCTGTTTCTTGACTACAAAGCCGGCGGCGACAGTGTTTCCAACACGGTCGCCCCGCAGCATGGGTGCGGTGGGTCTTCCTTCCCAAAAGAACCCCTGTCTGTCAATTGAAGGGCGCGCAGTTGACATCCTGGCACGAGACTCCAGCTGGTTGGTGGCTCCAGTGGGTTCTAGGTCCTGCCTCTTGGGGATGCTGACTGTGACTCGTCTTCGATTGGCGATGGATGGCACGCTTCTCACCACAGACCGTTTAGCTGTGGCTTGTTGGATCCTTCACTATGAACAAAACTGAGAGACCATCCGCGACTCATCAAACCCGTTTCTCTCTCTTCATTCTCAATCTCGCTTGTCCGGGTCCGTAAGAGTTTCTGGGGCTTTGAAGGCTTCAATTCCAGCGTAGTCGGTGGTTGTGTCATCTCGACGCCCTTCGCTCTACACGACAACCCATGAGACTGACTACGCCTTTCGCCTTGACAGCGACGACTACTAATCACGGGCATCTCCACATCAGCCGTTGACTCGTGCTCAACATGTCCACCATGGACGAGATGGACCAGTTCGTCAACTGGGACAAGGCCGGCGACCCCTTTGGTCAGCCCTCGGAGCAGGATGACGCCCTTGCTGGCTTGACTGTTGATGCCAACAACGACAACCTCGACCTGGTTCTGGCCAATGTCAGCGAGGACGACTTTAGCTTCTGCGCCCTTCAACACTTCTCCGCCAACGCCTTTCCTTTGCCGGATATGCCAACCGCAACACCCATGGACTTTACCGCCGTTGCCAACGACCTAGCCATTCAGTTTCAGTGGGACATGCCCGACTCTCCTTGTGCCAACTGCAGCATCGGCGGCTTCTCGTGCAAGAAGATTCGAGAGGGTCAGTACGAGGGATACTGTACCACCTGCGTGGCTCTGAGCGTCGACTGCAGCTTTGGCGTCACTTCTGGGCTTCTGAACACTACCGCCACGCCCTTTGCTCTCGACCCTTGGCTGCCATCCGGTCCTCTTCACACTCACACGGTTTACGAAGATGCTCACGATTACTCTGCACAGTCCTCGAGGAATACCTCAGTCACGGACCTGGCCAACATGACTGAGACGCTCAGCAAGGCTGGCCCCCCTCCAAAGATTGGCGCTCGATTCTCACGAGAATCCGTTCGCATCCTGAAGAACTGGCTCTCGACCCATAATCGCCATCCCTATCCCAGTGACGAGGAAAAAGAGATGCTCCAGCGCCAAACGGGCCTGAACAAGATCCAGATCACCAACTGGCTAGCCAATGCTCGCCGGCGTGGCAAAGTCCAGGCTCCTCGATCTACCTCACCTCACTATACCAGCTCCTGGTCTGGTCCCATTGACATTCCTCAGCGCCGAGGAACACCTGCTCTTGAAGCCATGAACCCCCTTCAGAGATGGGAGCATTCGCCTCCCGAGAACGAACCGGCTTCAGTCACTGCCATTGCCAGGGCCGTCACAGCCTCGTCATCTGGAGTATCCTCGGGCCTCAACAGTCCGTTCAGCCACCATTACACCGACGATGGCTCGGGCCTGTCCCTATGCAATCAGTCATCCGCTAGCAGTTTGGGAACCTCGCACTCGAGCAATGGATCCTTTGGGTCAGCCTACTCTCACGGATCTCGAAACTCATGGGGCTCTTATGGTTCAGCCCCCTTCAACAATCGCAGCCAACGGCGCCGCCGCCGAAGGACCTCGAAAAATCATGGCAAAGAAGGCAAGACGAGCTTGTCGACCCCCCTCAAGACCTTTCAGTGTACCTTCTGTACCGAGACATTCCGAACCAAGCACGACTGGCAGCGGCACGAGAAATCGCTGCATTTGTCCCTGGAGCGTTGGGTATGCTCTCCCCACGGGCCTCGCGCTGTCAACCCCGACACAGGGATCCTCTCTTGTGTCTTTTGCGGTGTTGCCAACCCAGACGACGCGCATATCGAGAGCCACAACCATTCCGCTTGTCAAGAGCGCACCCCCGAAGAGAGGACATTCTATCGGAAAGATCATCTCAATCAGCACCTGCGTCTCGTCCACAACATCAAGTTCCAGGACTGGTCGATGAAGTCTTGGAAAGTGGCCAGCCCTGAGATTCGGTCGCGATGTGGTTTCTGTGGTATCGTGATGGACACTTGGACTATACGTGTCGATCATCTGGCGGAACATTTCAAGACAGGTTATTCCATGGCTGACTGGAAGGGTGACTGGGGTTTTGACAACCCCGTGCTCGCCATGGTCGAGAACGCCATGCCTCCATGTATGAGACCTCTCCAGTATCCTATAGACAAGCTTCCCGCGTCTGACTTTTAAATAGATATCATTCATGATGAACGCAGCTCCCCGTTGCCCTACGTAGCAACCCAGTCTTCACCGGAATCGCCCAGGAATGCCTACGAGCTGATCAAGCTGGAGATAGCCTTCTTCATGTCTAACTACGAGGAACAGCACGGAAAGCTCCCTGACGACGAGGAAATGATGATGGAAGGTTGTCGTATCATTTTCGCGAGCGAAACGTTGTCTCTGCGAGGAATCGCAACGCTGCCCTCTTGGCTGCGTGACATCATCATGAGCTCCGACAAGCTACAGCAAAAGGCCAGATTCGGTCCCCTTCGTGGTGCTGCTGAAAACAGGCTGACTATACTCAAAATTAACGGCAAGGACAACTTGTTCGAGGAGTGCCCCATGGAGGTACAGCTCCAAGAGTTTGTCAAGGCCAGGAGGCTACTGGGGTTGACCGCGATGGATGATGAGCTCCAGGAGGAGGCTTGTCGTATCGTTGGCCGCGTCGAAGAAGTATCCACGCATCCCTCTGACCCTATCGCCAACTGGCTGCTGCGCCTCATCACAACGGCCACCGACTGGCTTGCTCCTTTCCGTCGACGAGCACACCTGCCACGCAGCGAGGACGTCAAAGACCACATCTGCCGGTCAACTGATCCCTTCTCCATCGATTCGACGATCCACAGCTACTCACGGCTGGAAACAGAGCTCGAAGACTATCTCAAGCTGCAGCGGTCGAAAGGAGTCGAGCCTACTGACGAGGACCTCCAAAAAGAAGCTCGTATTATCATCTACGAGTTCGACGACGGTTGGAACCAGACTGCGGCTGACAACATGACGTGGCTTGATAGCTTCAAAGGCAGGCACCCGCTTATGACCGAGAGCTCACCCGCCTTCTCGCTTCAGCCGAGCAATGCCTCGACTTTTGGCGCAACTACAGCCACAAATGCCACCACAGCATCGCCAGATTGCCCTGTCCTCCAAGGCTGCAAGTATACTGCTGGCACGAGGGACAGCAACCCGCCTAGGCCGTACTTTCTCAATGACGCCAACTGTTACACGCGGCTAGCCAAAGAGCTAGGACGATGGGTGAGAGGTATAATGTCGGCAAATAACCCGAACCAGCATATGCCAACCGATGAGGAACTGCAGCACCAGGCACGCTGGCTTCTCTATGACGAGTAAGTTTGCTGAACACGTAACACTGAACCATGAGTTAACAATAACCCAGTGATGATCCATGGAACCAGACTGCTGCAGACAACGCTGAGTGGCTGCAGAGGTTCAAGCGCGATGTCGGAATTCTCGAGACAGATGGCCCTGGTCTGCCCGCGAGCGAGGTCTGGACCCTTGAGCAAGGCGGTTCAGGATTTGCGCCGCCCTACGCCTGCCCCAAGGTATCACATGAACCGTTTCCAGAGAACGCTCAGGTGACGACGGGCCCTGGCGCCAAGTCTCTCCCAACGGCCGTCGCCAACAACTACATTGGGAACCTGGCATCCCGGGCTACACATACGGCAGTGGTTTTCTGCTCTAGGGAGCTGGAGCGAGGCCTGTTGGAATATGTCGGAGAACATGTGACCAACACGGGACGCATGCCCTCGGACGCTATGATCCAAGGACGCGCACGACATATCCTCAACACGAGCTCCACGCCAGCAGAAGACGCAGACCTGCTGCAAAAGTTCAAGGACATGGTGGCCAAGAAGGTCCCAGACGTGCTCCCAGTGGAAGAAGATGTCGCGGCTGCGCCCACGATGCCCAGCAACATGGATGTGAACATTTCTGACGAGGACCTGCACGACATCCTGCAAGACATGAACTTTGAATTTGACCCTCAGGACTTTGGGGATGTTGTTATGGAAGGGCTGCAAGACACGGGCGGTGTTAGCCTAGACATGATGGGCTTCAATGACTAGGGGCCACTGTACACGATAGATGAGGTGCATTGACAGCGTTGGGTATCAAGCTGCGTACTTTACCAACAAGAGCAGTTGCATAGCGTGGGATAGATACGTGGTTGATTTCGAGGTGGATATATCAAGGGGTCGAGCAACGACTGGAACGGGATCATGGGGCGGTGCTATTGGATATATAAGTTACATACGCTAACTTGGGTAAATGAAGATTAAAAAAAACTGAAACAAGGCCAATAAATAGTGATACATGATATATGATGAGCGGTGTCTTTGTCTCAGAGTCTGAGCCAAAGCGTAAAGTTGATTCACATGGCGAGGGCGAGACCGCGTCGCATGCGGAACAACGCGGCCACAGAATATTGGGCCCAATGTTGGCGTTTCCGAAGACGGCAATCGTGACAGACAGAGGCAACGAATGCAATCACAAGCTAATTCCTTTTGCCTTCATTTCTTGCACGCAGCGCGGCAATCTCAGCAACCAATGCGGTCACATCAGATACTGCAGAGATCAATCTCTGAGGCTTCGTCAACCAACATCATCACAACGTGGTCAGACAGGCTCAAGCGAGGTGTGCTTTCTAGGCCTCACACTCGAAAATGCCGACGTATCTCTGCCACGGCTTCCGATGGCATCGCCGCGCAATCCGCATCTTTGTCATCCTCAACGACCTCGAAGACGCAGCCTCGAACTGGATTATTGCTCCTGCGACTTCATCTTCGATCCTCTCTCAGTTCTACACCTCGTACGACTTCCTACCCAAGCCCGCTCCGCCAACAGCGCTATCGAAGCCTGGCGCCAGCAGCAGCATCAAGGCCAAGTCTCGGGATCAACACTTGGACGATGATCACTCGCTGCCGCCGCCGCGCGTGCCTCATACACACGATGGCGTCCTCATGCACTCGTGGTCGTCTGTGAAGCTGCTCGAAGAGTTTGACGCGGACGAGACTATAACGCCGTGTAGGCCGTACGCCTACGTGGCGGATTTTGTGGTGCGTGTCGACTTGAGCGTCGATGTGGCGGGCGAGATGGCAAAGTACTATGACAAGATGGCGGGCGACGATGGCTGGATCGTGAAGATAAGGGATCATCTGCAGAAGGGGGAACCGGTGAGATGGTATGTCGTCGTTTGTGGTGATGAGGTGAGAGAGGTCCCCGGGGACAGTGATGACAGTTCCGAGTACTCTAACTATCACGACGACGACGACGACGACGACGCTCTCACTGCGCTGGAGGATATTCCCGAGGAGGCAGAAGAGCCCCCTACACCCAAGCCTCTCGATGAGGAAGAGCCAGAGATCTTTAGGCCGCTTCGACCCGGGGACAGTGATGACAGTTCCGAGTACTCGAACTATCACGACGACGACGACGACGCTCTCACTGCGCTGGAGGATATTCCCGAGGAGGCAGAAGAGCCTCCTACACCGAAACCTCTCGAAGAGGAAGAGCCAGAGACTCGACCCGGGGACAGTGATGACAGTTCCGAGTACTCTAACTATCATGACGACGACGACGACGCTCTCACTGCGCTGGAGGATATTCCCGAGGAGGCAGAGGAGCCCCCTACACTGAAGCCTCTCGACGAGGAAGAGCCAGAGATCTATAGGCCGCTTCGACCCGGGGACCTCGCACCACCGAGATCACCAAGTTCTACAACGACATCTTCATCAGGGCCGCTCTCAGCAGGAGCGGCAAACACTCCGCCGAGACTACCGACACCGGACGTCGACATGCCGCTCCTTCAGCCCAACGACTTCCGCGCTTCATCATACTCTATGTCGGCGTATTCGACATCAACCACCTCGGGCCTCTACCAGGAAGACGACCACTTGGTGTTGGAGGCTCAGGAGTTCGCAATGGCGCAGTCGCCGGTGCGCAGTCCGATACGAGAGGAGGCACCTGATGTCTTTATGCCCATCAGGCCTGGGGACCTTGCTCCGACGAGATCTCCGTCGCCCATGTCACAGAGCCCTCTACAACGAGAGATGGTGGGACCGAAAACACACCAGCCAGAGGGATTCATGTCATCAAGAAGCCCGTCGCCCATGTCACGGAGCCCTCATCAACAAGAACCACTGGGCCTGTCATCAAATCGACCTCATGAGTATATGTCATCAAGAAGCCCGTCACCAATGTCACGAAACCCTCATCAACAAGAACCACTAGGCTTATCGTTGAACCGACCTCAAGAAAATATACCATCAAGAAGCCCGTCACCAATGTCACGAAACCCTCAACAACAAGAACCACCGGGCCTGTCA
>JABEYC010001242.1:0-10759 GCA_013266195.1 Fusarium zealandicum
GATAAGTGGGGGAGGGGGGGGTGCTGCCCTCGGCTTTAATAATATAGAATATCGACTTTAGAGTCCAAGGTTTATCTTAGGTAGGTAGTTCTTCTTCTCATTTATGTTAGGCCTCTAGAAGGGGTTTACTACTAGTATGGAACTCAAGCTGTGTACTATTATCTTGTTTTTCCTGGATAAGAGGGACCATCAATCATCGTACTACCTTGGCTAGATTGCTGCAATTCATCAACCTCTCACTCCCACCCGCGAGTGGCCGTTCAACAAGTCTCGTTATCTACGGCGAGATTCCATCCGTCCATATACCGACCTAGGCTGGCCCAGCCCTGCATAACAATCGTTCCCATGGCCACAGCATCATGGCTCACTGACAGCTGCATGTCTCGGTCATGGTACAACGCCCAAGGCTTCTATTTATGCATGCATGAAGCTGTAGAATCCATAGTGTATCAATTCCCCCAAGCTACAGCCCTAACGTGCGTTCCCGGCCAGTCCCATAACCAAGCCGCCGGATATCATCCCTTCGTGTCCTCGTTACTCTATTAGGCAAACATCCTTCTCCAACCCCCGTGTGAGTATTATCAAATATCAAGTCCAAATGTCATGCATGGTTTGCGACAAGACGATGCAGGCAAAAACAAAACCATCCCTGTGTTTGTGTCTAGGACGCAACAGTGACAGGCTTAGCCGCAGAGGCTGTTGGCTTCTCGGCCCCGTCAACCTCCATGGCATCATCAGCATGGCCCTCACCCTCCACCTCGGCTTCCTCCTCTTCCTCGAGGTCGTCCTCACTCTCGCCCTCGATATCGACGCTGCCATCCTCGGACATCTCCTCTTCTTCCTGGCCATTCTCATGCTCTACCTCGTTCTCGTTCTCGTTCTCGACACCAGCCATCTCCTGGTCCTCTCCGTTGCTGGCCTTGACCTTGGTATCAACTTCAGCCCCGACTTCCTCAGCCACCTCCTCTTCAGCCTCCTCGGCTCCGTATTCATCGCCGTCGGCGACAAGGTCGGCTTCGGGTTGCTCAGGAGGGAACTCGGCAGGGGCAGAAGCCTCGGAATCCCTGGGTCATGTCAGCTTTGGTCAATGACGGCAGACTGGCTGCACAACTCACCACTTGATAGCAAAGCGGGTCACTCGGGGCTTCTCCGCTAGAACATTTCGCTTCACTCGCTCGATGATAGGCTTAGTAGGAGGCTCAGCGCTCAGCTCTTCTGAATCGTATTCATTGTTGACGTAGTAGCCGACGCGAACGAACTCGCGGCCATCGTAAGCGCAGGTCAGAAGAACGACGGTGACGCCAAGAATATCGGCATCAGGAATGCGTGACGTGTTGGGGGCATCAGCTTCGAAGATGAACTTGTTGACACCGACCGGGATGGGGCCGACGAGGAGAGAGTCGAGCTCTTGATCGTACTGATCGCTGCGGAGTGTTAGAAGAAGCGGCGTGATGCGTGTGATGAGGCTGTATGTAGCTTACGAAGTAGCGGATCCGACGTAGGTGAGCTTCCACTCAAGATCTATGCTATAGTTAGCGGCTGCGGCTTTTCGTACCATTGAAGCAACACCAACCTTTCTCGAGCTGCTCGAGGCACTCAAAGGTGATTTCGAACTCGTATTTGTCGGTGAACTTTGCGGGGTTGTTCATGACCTGGACTCCCAAGAGAGAAACCACAGACATCTTGGCTGAGGATGAGAAGAAGCGTTGGATATTTGAGTAGGGTGGCGAGGCGAGGCGAGAGGTGCGCGATGCGAACGGCAAGGACAAAGGCTGCACGGAGCGAGATAGGGGGGGTATCTAGTTCTTAAAAAGCGTGCAAGATTGCAACAGTGGAGGCGCGCCGAAGGGTGTATAAGGGAAGAATCGTGGAAAATCTGAGGGAAAGGGGTTGGATGATGAAGGGCGGTAATTTGATGGTTCAGAAGCTAAAGAAAACAAGAGCGGATCGAGAATGGTTGCGATGGGAGATGGTCGAGAAAAAAGTGAGGAGCGACCAGCGGGAGTAGGACGCGTTGGTAGCCGACCCGCGTAGAGAGGTTGCGTTTGCGGTCGGACGCGACAACCTGGCCTGACCAATGAGATGAGAACAGAAGACCCACAATATTGATGAGGCTCTGTCACCGCCCCAGATGCCGCTAGGCCTGAACCAGGTTCTGCCGCTTCTGCTTTGCTCGAGGCTTGCCTTTCTTTGTGGTGAAGCTTTCGAGTCTGAAGAGCTCTCTAAAAACATCCGCGCCACAGCCCGAGACACGACACCTGTATCAACCAGACCTGACTATCGTCTCGGCTCTTTTATCGCCGCTTTAGCTTCCTGTTTTTTGTCGCTCAAGGTTCGTCGCTTCTCAATCAGGGCTAGCTGGCTCAGCTCCTGAGCTTGCCGTCTTCGCGACAGGCATCGCCGATTCCTACCATCGACCCCATCGACCCCATCGACGGTCGCGATCTCCTTGACGAACTTACCGCACCTTTACGATCGATATAGACGCGATTTCTTCGACGCGCTACCGTTATCCTATCTCTGGCTCGCTGTCGCTGGCAAACTACCCACGGGTAAAAGCCTGTCACATCCAGCCTCTGTGGCATCGGAGCCACGCTTACCCCCCTTCGACGACCTGAAAATAGCAAGCGCTTGATTCGCAACCGAAGAGTTCACTCGAACATTGCAGTATGGCTGCTGAAGGTGCTTCATGGGACGGAGAGGATGTTGGGGCGCCTCAGGGTGATCAAGTTCAGCATAGCGAGGAACAAGTTGATAACTATGCTCAAGACTCCGTCGTCTCCGGTGATGCAGCAGATAATGGTACAGAAGATGGAGGAGAATACGATCCAGAGTCGGTCACGATTGGTACACCTGCTCCCCAGCAGGTTCCTGAAAAAGCTGCTTCCGTTACACCTCAACGTCAACCGTCAAAGCCCAAGATGTCCGGTGGTTTCATAGTCGAGGCTTCTGACGATGAGGACGAAGAGCCTGCTGCAGAGCCTTCAGCCATGGAAGATGGCCCATCACAAATCCAGAATGGTCCCTCCACTGCGTCTGACGAAGCCAATCTCCCAGCCCCTGCCACCGTTCCTACTCCTGCTCCTGCTGCTTCTTCCCATGTGACTCCAGCCCTGGCTGGTCTCGACCCAGTTGCTCTGCTTGAAGCTCGTGTCAAGGAGGATCCTCGTGGAGACATGGATGCTTGGCTTAACTTGATTGCCGACCACAGACGCTCCAGCCGACTGGACCAGGCTCGAAGCACCTATAACCGCTTTCTAGAAATGTTCCCACAAGCTGTAAGTTGTCAGAATCAACAATCGAGCCGCTTCAACAACTGACAATTTCAAGGCTGATATCTGGGTCGAATGGATCGAGATGGAGCTCGGGCTAGATAATTTCGTCGATGCTGAGCAGCTCTTTGGAAGATGCCTCATGACAGTCCCTAATGTTAAGTTATGGACAGTCTACCTCAACTATATCCGCCGGCGTAACGACCTCAACAACGACCCGGCAGGCCAAGCTCGACGAACCATTACTCAGTCGTATGAGTTTGTCATCGACAACATCGGGATGGACCGAGATTCTGGCAACATCTGGCAGGATTACGTCCAGTTCGTCAAGAATGCCCCAGGTCAAATTGGCGGCACAGGCTGGCAAGATCAGCAAAAGATGGACCAGTTGCGCAAGGTCTACCAACGTGCCATCGCGGTGCCCATGCTGACCGTGAACAATCTGTGGAAGGAGTATGACCAGTTTGAGATGGGGCTGAACAAGATGACGGTAGGTTGTAACCCACGAGTGTCTCCTTTCAACTACTAACTTTGCTGCCAGGGTCGCAAATTCATTCAAGAGCGGTCGCCCGGCTACATGTCAGCCAAGAGTGCCAACATTGCCCTGGACAACATTACGCGATACCTCAGGCGCACCAACCTGCCACGGCTCCCTCCGGCGCCTGGATTCAACGGCGACCAGGAGTTTAGCGACCAGGTTGAGATGTGGAAGAAGTGGATTGCCTGGGAGAAGGAAGATCCCCTCGTTCTCAAAAATGATGAGCCCAAGGTCTTCAACCAGAGGGTCCTCTACTGTTACAAGCAGGCATTGATGGCGTTGCGGTTCTGGCCGGAGATCTGGGTCGATGCCGCCGAATGGTGCTTCCAGAACAATGTACGAGAGAACGACAAGGAGATGGGCGCAGAATTGCTTACGGAGGGCATCCGCGCGAACCCCGAGAGTGTTTTACTTGCTCTTAAGCACGCGGATCATGTCGAGGCCAACTACCCTGCCAAAGAGGGTGACAAATCGGAATACGCCAAGGCGGTTCGGAAGCCCTATGATGATGTGCTTGACACTTTGTACGAGATGGGGGACAAGGTCAAGGAGCGTGAAAGAATGGAGGTCACAACATTGCGACAAGCGGCAACGCATGAGCCGGTTCAAGCTTCGATCGAGCAAAACGACGATGACGACGACGAGGACAACAAGCCTAAACGGTCACCAATGGAGGAACGCATCCTTGCGATTCAAAAGGGGTATTCGGTTGAGACGCAACTTCTCTCACGCACCATCTCCTACGTCTGGATTGCCTTGGCCAGAGCGATGCGCCGAATCCAGGGCAAAGGAAACCAGGTCGAGGGCGGCCTGCGCAAAGTCTTTACGGACGCGCGACAAAAAGGACGACTCACGAGCGATGTGTATGTCGCGGTCGCCTTGCTTGAATCGGTCGTTTACAAGGACCCCGTGGGTGCCAAGATCTTTGAGCGCGGTGCACGTCTGTTCCCCAACGATGAGATGTTCATGATAGAGTACTTGAAGTATCTTCATTCAAAGGACGACACGACCAGTAGGCTTTACAGACCCACACTCAAAGACAAATACTAATCAAGTGACAGATGCTCGAGTTGTTTTCGAGACTTGCGTCAACCGGCTTGTCTCCAAGCCAGAGACCCTCGTCAAGGCTAAGCCGCTCTATGCCTACTTCCACAAGTACGAATCCCAATACGGAGAACTTTCCCAGATCTCGAAGCTCGAGGACCGAATGGCAGAGCTCTTCCCCGAGGACCCCAGACTCCGCTACTTTGTCGCTCGATTCTCTTCGGATAAGTTTGACCCCATCGCCGCCCCCCTCATCATCTCGAAGGCGGTGCAGATGCGCCCGAAGCAGGCTATGCCTCTGGTTGAACAGCCAACCTCGCTGCGAAACAGCCCGCTTCTTCCCGCCAGACAAGAGCAGAGCCCCCGACCTCAATACGTTCGGGCTACTGCATCACCGAAACGACCGCTGGGCATTGACGATGAAGAGTTGAACCCTCCCAAACGGGTTGCCAGGGGAGTCTCACCCCTGAAGGGCGCTGCTGGCCGTCGCCTCGACCAGCAACGCCGCAACCAGGCGTCGGCACTTCACCGAGATATCACTTTCCTGCTCAACATTCTTCCACCTTCGCAAAGCTTTGATGCCCAGCGCCTCAATCCAGCGGCGATGGTCACCATTCTCCGGGACACCAACCTCCCCGACTATGCCACATTGAAGGCGGCGGGAGGAGCACAGCCTCGCTTTGGGAACCCCTCTCACGCGAGACAGACCTCGGGCGAATACGGCAATCGGCCCTTGAGCCCATATGGAAGAGTGACGTCTGCAGCCGGCGGGTATAGGAACTCGCCGCTGCGACCGGAGAGCGGAGGCGGCTACCAAGCCAACCCCTACCCTCCACCGGAGACCGGCAGCACACCATCTGCGTGGCCTCAGGCGCCTGGCGGATACGGTGCACCACCGCCTGGACAATACGGAGGGTATCGGTTCTAGATGGGCGGAGGCTTGGCCGCGTCGATGGAGTAGCACTAGCTTGCAAATGGGGATCTGCTAATGTGGTCGTTGAGTACTTGCCTGGAGGTTCCAAAAAGGTCTTGGTTGATGTTGAGGGTCGACTGGAATTGTTATTTGCCTCGCATGGTACGGCGTTTGGAAGGGTTTTACGGACACGCGCAAGTGATGGCAGTCATGGGAAGTCATGCTTGCTAGGATGCTGGGATTGCGAGAAGATGACTGGGCTCGCTTTATATTTTCCTAGTTTTTCCAAGTCGTAGCATGGATCAAGAAAGTTGGATGACTCGTATTATCTTTGGTGACTGCTCGCCATTGTTTTCTCTGTGCTATCTCTGCCCAAGCGACCTTGGTTCAGCTCGGCTACCTACATGAAGCAAACAGACGCTTGGAGTGCCCCTATCCTTCCGTCGATATCTACCTATCAGCTTCCCGTAAAGCAGTGTATTGCACCTAGGTGCTTCCTTCCTCGTTATCTACGCACGTAGGGAAACTGCTGCCTGCCCAATCTTGATTGCGAAGCAATTGTTTACCTTTTCCCCACGTGCACTGCGAGCCTCGCCCTCTTCTCCTCAAGAGAGCCACCTCAACTCCTCACTTTCTTCCTCAACCATCACCTAAGAGCAGCGATTTAATGGCCTAAGGGCACACACACTCTTACTCCCTCCGCTCTCCTCCCAAGGTCAGTCAATGATTCACTGTCACAGCCCCTCCCTCCCTCCTATTTAACACACCTCTCCTGGAGCCCTCTTCTCTTCTTCCTTTCCTCTTCATCCTCACAACAAATGCTCGTCGTGCTTCATCTTCTTGAACAAGCACATCAACACCTTTTCTTGCTTCGTGAAGCACACCCAGAGACCCCAAGTCTTTCCCTCTTCGTCAGCAAGCGTTTTTGTTTCTTCATCGCAAACCCTGACAACAGTCAGATCCAAACATCGCCTTTGAACCATCTTTCTGCGCAATCAAGGCGCGCAAAGCGTTTTTTCTCGCGACTGGTAAGTTTATCATTCCCTCCAAACCTTAGGGCTGCGTCTGTACCAAGTCTATAAATTCAATCCCTTCCTCATTTTGGGAGTCACCGTCTTCTCCATCAACACACTTCAATCAACCACCCTTCAATTCAAATTCATTGCTGCGCACTCTTTCCAGCCCAGTCGCTTACTTCTTCAAGTCTTGTTGCCACCATGTCCGATAGAGGACGACCCTCGTCGCCCGCTGGGCCCGGGGGGCCTTCTGGCTCCGAGAAACGTCCTTCCCAATCTCCATCGGGTTCCCACGCGCGCTCTGGAAGCGGCGGACTGAAACCTGGTTGGACTCCAAGTATTGGCTTCGATCCCGCCAAGCCTCAGCGCCAGGAGGATAAGGGAAACACCCGTATGGAGTTGCCACCCGATGCCTACGTGTCCGAGACCAAGAAGGACTTGTTCACGCTTCGGGGCAAGAAGTTCAACACGGAAGGCAAGCCTGAGCAGATGGAGGTGAACCAGTATCGCATGACCAAGTTCGACTTTTCAAAGAAGATCTACCAGTACGACGTGAGTACACAGCTAATCGCGCCTCGTTCCTTGTTCATCACTAACAATGTCTGCAGGTCTTTCTGTCGCCTAACCCGGACAAGCTTGGTCCTGTCATGAAGAAGATCTGGGCCCACCCGACCACGCAGAGCAAGCTGAGACCCTTCAAGGGCGACAAATGGCTGTTTGACGGCAAGAAGCTTGCCTGGGCTCCCATGCTTATTGAGAGAGGTGAAATCAGGTTCCAAGTAAACCTTGATGATGACAGAAACCAAACTGCTGCCAAGAATGACACGAACTTGTTCAACGTTACCATTCGAAACACCACGGAGATTCAGGTGGGCGCCTTGCAAGGCTACCTGGAGCACAAGACATCTTTCAACAACAGTGTTCAAGAGGCACTGAACTTCCTTGACCACCTTGTGCGTCAGTTCCCCTCGCAGAACCTCCTTGCTATCAAGCGGAACTTTTACAAGCTGGGACAGCATGGAGCTATCCTCCAAGACGGTGGCGTTGTTGAGGTGCACAAAGGTACCTATGCCTCAGTTCGTATGAGCCACAACCTGGCTCAGCGAGGAGTCGGGCTTGGCTACAACATCGATGTCGCAAACACCTGCTTCTGGATTGGGAACCAGACCATGGACCGCGTGATGGTCAATTTCCTGGCCACTTTGGACCGGAAATTCCATGGACATACCCCAGTCTCGATCGCTGAGCTTCTAAAGCCAGTCTACAGCCAAAAGACCAGCCGCTGGGGCTCTTCTGATGCCTTCAAGCAACTCCGCAAGCTACGCCGTCTCAAGTTCAAGATCAAGCACAGCAACCGACCCAACCCTGACAAGCTGTACACAGTTGTTGACTTTGCCTTTCATGAGAAGTTTGGGGAAGCTGGTGCGACGTCACGCACCTGGACCTTCGACCACGAGGGCAAAGAGACCTCCGTCTTCGAATTCTATCGCAAGAAGTACAATGTGAACCTCAGGTTATCGCACCTTCCTCTGATTGACGCCGGAAAAGGTGGTATGATCCCTATCGAGCTCGCATACCTCGAACCCATGCAGAGGTACCCCTTCAAACTCAACCCCGATCAGACTGCAGCAATGATCAAGATTGCTGTCACTCGGCCCGCCCAGCGAAAGTCTGACATCCAGAAGGGCGCTGATGCTTTGCGAATCGGGGAAGATCCATTCCTCAAGGAGTACGGAGTGTCCTTTGAGCCCCAGTTTGCCAAAACCGAAGCCCGCATCCTTCCCGCTCCGACCGTCAAGTTCGGCCAAGGCACCGCAGAGCCCAAATTTGCCGGCCGCTGGGACCTGCGCGGCAAGAAGTTCTGGAAACAAAACCAGGCCCCTTTGGCGAACTGGGGTATTGTTGCCATCGAAGCGCAAGTTCCACAGCCTACCCTGTCGCAGTTCGCAAACACTTTCAAGTCCACCTTTATCGGGCATGGGGGCAAGGTATTGGCAGACCCCATATTGTTGAACCCTCCTGGTAACATGCGATTCGACGCTGCTGCCACCATTCAGTGGGCCCATGAGGAAATTACCAGGAAGAAGGGGTACACGCAGCTTCTCTTTGTCGTTGTGTCAAAGAAGAACAGCGGTACTTACGAGCGCCTGAAGAAGTCTGCAGACTGCAGGTTTGGTATCCTCACCCAGGTCGTCCTTGGGAGTCATGTCATGAAGAACAATGGCCAGTACCATTCCAACGTCTGTATGAAGGTCAATGCTAAACTCGGCGGGTCGACGGCCTGTACGCCTCAGCTGTGGAAATCGCCAAACTACTTTCCCGACAACCGGCCGACGATCATGATTGGTGTCGATGTCTCTCACACGGCACCTGGAGGCAACTCTCCCTCTACGGCTGCCATGACGATGTCCATCGATAAGGATGCCACTCGATATGCTGCGCTTGTCGAGACCAACGGCTACCGCGTTGAGATGTTGACCCCCGCCAACATCCAGTTCATGTTTGGCAACCTGCTGAACCAGTGGAAGGCTGGGCACCCGGGCAAGATTCCAGCCCACGTCATGTACTTCCGTGATGGTGTTGGCGAAGGTCAGTTTGCGTACGTACTCGACCAGGAAATTGCGGAGATCAAGAAGTTCCTCGTTGGGGTTTTGCCCGCTTCTGCTCCTGTCCCCAAGTTCACGGTTATTGTGGCTACGAAGCGTCACCACATCCGCTTCTTCCCCAACCGTGGCGACAAGAACGGCAACCCTCTGCCTGGTACTCTGGTCGAGCGAGAGGTCACGCACCCCTTCATGTACGACTTCTATCTCAACTCGCATGTTGCCATCCAGGGAACGGCGCGCCCTGTGCACTACCACGTCATCCAAGACGAGATGGGAATGCCCGTCAATGAGCTCCAGAAGATGATTTACCAGCAGTGCTACTCGTATGCACGCTCAACCACCCCCGTTTCGCTGCACCCGGCTGTGTACTATGCGCATCTGGCTAGCAACCGGGCTCGCGCTCATGAGAACATTTCCATCAGCGAAGGATTCCGTTCTGGGCCCAAGGGACACGAGATGATTCGCGAGAAGGTTGCGCGTGGCATTTCTTCTGGCGGCCCTGACCGAGCAGATGAGGCACCCAAACTGCTCCCACTTGGAGGATTCATGAACAAGGAACCTGTCGAGGGCGAACAGCGCCAGCGGAACTTCTTCCGCAGTACCATGTGGTACATCTGATGGTCCCTGTTGAGAGAGTTGGGTGACGGGACGCGTTGGTGAAGTGGGGCGAGGACGAGGATGTGAGGAAGGAAGACGATCGCTAGAGAGGAGGGTAGGGCATGGATTGCATGCGAGCGATATGGGAAATAGCGTGTGAGCTTGGTAGCTCAGGAGACGATGAAGCACATGGGAGGGTGCATGATAGCAAACAAAAGGGGCGACCGGTTTGGCGGGAAGTGGCGGCGGAGGTTCTTTTATCGATGTAGATCAAGATGAGTCTCAATCAATATTTATGATTGATGCAGAAATGATGGTTGTCTGTGGTGAATGCGGTAACTAACGGTATAAAGAGATAGCAGCAGTGGCACTCGACTAACACAAATTTGGAAACGAGTTTAAGTAGCCAAAAGTAGAGCACAGTGCCTATGGGCATTTGAACGTGGATGTACATAAACTGACCTGTGCCCACTAAGTTGGCGTGACCCCTGCTCCATAAAGTGGAGGTAAAACTGGGTCGCCCTACCTCAAACCTGACCTATACTAATTATAATGTATTATTAATGGATTATTAATGTATTACGGTTAGGGTTAGTGGTTAGGGTTAGGGGATAGGATTAGGGGATAGGATTCGGGTTAGGGTTAAGATTAGAGTAAGGTTAGGGTTAGAAAGTAAATATTTTAGAAGTTAGGTAAATATTTTAGAGGTTAGGTAAATATTTTAGAGGTTAGGTAAATATTTTAGAGGTTAGGTAAATATTTTAGAGGTTAGG
>JABEYC010001243.1:0-12292 GCA_013266195.1 Fusarium zealandicum
GTCCTAGCTAGGCAGTCAAGAGCGGATATGAGGGGGGGAGAAAGAGAAGACAGAAGGGCAAGGGGGAAGAGGAAAAAGGAAGAAGGATCGAGATTAGGGCGAGATCCCAAGACGAGGGTATGTTGTAAGAAGAGAAACGGTTATGGGAGAGGCAATCTGAGAAGCGAGAGCCAGGTTCAAGCTAAAAAGAGGAGGGCGGCAAGCACAGCACAACAGCAGGAGTCTCGCGACGAAAAGGGCTTGAAAGCATGGCCAGATACGGACTAATCCTATGTTGATGTTCCGGTCTCTGGCTCACTGAGTGACGTTGAAGCGCTTGGGGTTTGTTTCAGGGCTCGTATTAGTTGGGCCTCACGAGAGCAAGAGACGAGGGCACAGTGAGTGAGGTGAGCCTTGAACGTCGAGCGAGCGAGAGATACGCGCAACAGCACAGAAATGAAGAAGGGCAAGAAAGAGAAGCAGAGCCAGCAACCACTGGGGGGGTGGAAGAATAAGAGAGACCCAGACCGGGGACCCTTGGAAGACTAAAGGTGGGCGGGCAGCGGCCGGGGCGCGCGGTTGGTGTTGGCTGTGGCCGTAGCTAGCCTGTGGTACCGAAGGAGTGGAGGAAGCGGGTTGCAGTGCGGTTATGCAGCGGGTTTTCGGTTTTTGGTAGATGGTACGGAGTAGATGGATGGCAGATTATGCCTGTCTGGTACTAACAGCGGCATCGGATGCTTTGAGGTGAGAGATGGAGAGTCAACCAAGAACATGGCAAGAGAGCTCCGCAAGTCTGCTATCTCGTTCTGAAACCACCGCTATTATGCATTATCCTCCCGAGTCCTGCTCGTTACCACTCTGGGTAGTGAGCACTGACAATGCCCGACTCGACGTTGAGTGTCCATCCCGTTGCCAAAGTAAGCCCCAGCGCAGTCAGATCTCCCCCTCCGAGTTCCCCAATTTAGGGCGGCATGGCGCTTCACACGCGTCACTCGCTTGAGTAGGTACCTGTGGTATGTATTTTTTCGAGAAACACCAAAGTACTCGGGGCTTGCCAAGTACATCGGAGCTACCCTGTCCCTTCGCCCAGGGTTCTCAAGAACGGAGAGCAGCAGCCTCAAGCCTCGATATGTGTTGCACCGGCATCCCCAGCTGCATTTAACGCCGCCGCTTGGGATTGGTCGCATTCGATCCTGGAGTTCAAACGTGCATCATTTAGCAATACAAAAATAGACAAGTCATACCTAATGTATAAAGGTTTCTTCCATGTTCCTTAGGGGTCCTTGAATGCTAGCCTGCTTCCTGGGCTGGTTTGGTTAACCCGTGAAGCTGTCCATGAGCGGTAAGCGATTAGTAGCCCCATCGTATTCTGTACCTCCTCTGGCCAAAGGAACCCCTCCGTCAAATCGACTTCCAACTAACGGCTGGCTCTGGCGCTGGCGCTGGCGTCTGGTATTTTAATAAGCCCCTCTCCTCCGCAAACTCGCTGCGCGCTCTCTCTCGTTCTTGGTTCTTCTGCCGCGAGCGAAGCTGGTAGGTGGCCGCGCGACTGGCTGAGCGACCCCTAGTTGACGATGGGGCCGCCCTGGGCGCCCAGAGTCTAGAGCTCAGAAGCGACAAGGGTCTCTGGGTGGCTCCAGGGCGAGGGAGGGCGTGTCTTGAGCAGAGTGCGGACCACGGTCCGCTGTAAATGCGTTGCCGCGGTCTTGAGAAACGGGGAGGCCTGAATGATAACGCCTATTGTCTTGTCTTCTGGCCACGGTCGGTTGCGCCAGACATGACGGAGCTATAGACGCCAGGCACAGGCTTCTATAACGAAGTCTGACAATGCCGTTCCTGTTACTTTGTCAAAATTTGCGCCAAGGCCCGCAAGTTTGGCGAGTTCTACGCGGTCGTTTGTCTGAGTCATCCTCGTCTATCTCAGGCGCGACAACTCAAGACTGTGCCGCGAGGATCACCTGCAAATCACCCACGCCCCAACTCCTCCTGATCCACATCTCAACATTCGACCAGACATGATCGCCCCGGCTTCTTCATCGTCATCATTATTATCACCACCACCACCATCACCACTACCACCGTTGCAAGACTCTGTTTGTTTGCTCGCAACAAGAATCACAGCCGCTGCCGGTCGATCTCATGGCGAGGGAGCACTGCCCGGTTCATAAAAGAGCTGGAGGGAAATGAAGAACCACCTGCCGCGGTAATAATGGCCCCAACATATCTACCCGCAAGATCATCCTGGGGGCAACAACACGATCCAATAAGCGATCCATGCGCGCCGACGAGAGGGTGCCCAGAGACGAAACTCCTATGTTGGGCACCTGTAACTGACGCCTGGTGTGGTGCCCTGTCGCGCGATTCTCCAAACAGCATAACCGAGCGATGCTGACGCTCTTGATCCTTCGTACCACACGAAAAATGCCAGCTTAGCGCGCCTCCATTTTGTTCTTCGACGCGCAATCTCGTCTGGCTGAGGTTATCAAAGTTTGTCTCTCCTGGCCCCAGCCAAGCGAGGCGATGCCGCGCGCTCTTTTCTTGATCCTGCGCCTTTTCGTCTCAACGGGAGCGGCAGACAGGCAGCGCCATCTTTCCTCCAAGACAGCGAGGCGCAGACGACTCCATTAACGAAGTGTCTTTGATGCCGAGTACCCAACGCACATGCTCGGTTCGTGCCGTGTTACACCGTCAGAGCTCGTCTTAGAAGTCGGCAGGTCGCCACAAGACAAGCCTCCTCGCTCTCGATCACTATGTACGGCTTGGGTCATCTTCATCGTCTCTATAGCCGCCCTCGGATGCGTATACTGTCCGAGTGGATATGTCTTCCAACCTGTTGTTGTCTAACATGGATTGCATATGTGCATATTGTCTTTGGCCATTAAACTCGTAGGTCGGGTTCCAAGTAAATTGCTGCCAACACACTCACTGCGTCTATTCGCAATGAACTACCTTGGGTCTTGCCCAAAATCATCGCAGGTGGTCACTTGTCATGGCCTAACCAAGGAACCCGACGCTTGGACGTTAGTAGTGCCAGGGCCTTGACAACAGGCTTCTTCATCGGTGGTGGGGAAACCTCGGCGCCCCGTTCGCTCTTGCCGCGGCACTGCAGCTTATCACAATTGGACAGCCGGCAGGCACCTTGAGAAAAATCTCCCCGTCTCCTCCACCTGATCTAAACCCCAATTGGAAGCCATTTCCCCACCCTCCTCTTCGTCTTTGCAACTTTTCAGCTTCTGTGTCTCCGCCAACTCTGAATCTTGCGCCGTGACTTTCATCACACTTGATCACATTATTCTCAGACCTCTCTCTCTCTCTCGATCAACCTCATGGTCATCCAACAGCGAAAGGGGCAACACATACACGCATGCACACACGTACGCCCAAACTTTTACACACTTCTCGTTGACTTGCGCAACACCGCCAGCAAAATGACCAGCAATGTCTCTTCGACCAACCACACATCCTCATCCACCATCCATCGCACGCCGGCGGATGTGGTGTTGGACTGTGCGCCTCTTCGCCCTGGCAGCCAATCACACATGCCGTTCTAGAGCAAGGGCACGGCCTCGGCAAGGATGATGTGGCCGTTCAGGCACCTTAGGCGAGACACAGAACTCTCAGCGCCCATTAACGCCGCGTCTAACACGCTAAGACTGTTGTCTCGTATCGCCCGCCGCCGTCCGCGGCTGTGCCAGGATGCGGAGTCCGGTCGACCTTGAAGTTTGAACTCATCGCTCTCAGGTACTACGTACATATGTACCTGGGTACATGGATCGCCCAGGGCCCGCCTCGAGGCGTTTCGGACCTGGAGTACCCGCGTTCGACCGACGACTACAGTACCTCCTCCTACTGTAGACTTGGACGCCGTTTTGATGGACCGTCGCGCAATGGATGAGCCCAGCATTTCAGTGAGCTCGTCAGCTCCATATCCTTGCCCACCTTCGGCATGATGGCTCAGGTTGGCGCGGTGTCCGTTTTTGCTTCATAGTCACTCCAGGACTGGCGTGTTGGATGGTAACATTGCCATTTTCACCTGGTGGCCTCTCTTAAACGTCACAGAACCCTGTTTCATACCATCCGTCCGCACACATACACGACTTTTCATTGCCAGACCATCCGTGGTTCGGTAGATAGAATAACAGGGGTCAAACCGGTTCAGCTCTTTGCGGGTTTACCGGCGTCGCGGCAGCTCGAAAGCAAAGGAGGTCCCTCAGCATCTATTCAAGTACGGGACATCAATCAAGGAATAAAGCGGTATCGTCTTATTTCTTGGCAAAGCGACTTGTCAGCCTCTCGGTTTCCATAAGTGGTCTATCGATTCAGGCTGCCCGAGCGACTCCGCATGATCCAGAAAGGAATTAGTAGTATGTGGGTTTTATCTAGTGTACCTATTTCTGTACCAGGCATGCTGGTGTCATATTAACATCTGCGAGCGAAAGGTCGCCAACAGAGTCCACTGTCTGAGGCACGCTTGCTGCTCAAACGCTGTTTCATTTGATGTCTTATGACTTACACCGTTGCGTCCTTGTGGCGCCGTGGTATGTATTGTATGGTGCCCTTAAGCTGGTCCCTTGCTAACCTGTGATGGGTCAAGGCCGGTTTTTCCTCGTCATTGGCCGCTCAGCGAAGAGGAGAGGCCTCAGCGGTGATTTAAACCCGTCACAGCAAATGTTGTGTGATGAAGTGTTTAGCGCCTTCAACCGCAGCTCGAGCGCCAACGTGGAGATATTTGGGTCTATATTACTGCAATATAGATCTTCACAGGCACACCGCTGCGTCCCTTGAGCACCGTCGTCTTGGTCCTTTATCATGGCTGCTCCGCGGGGAAGGGAGACCCACGCGGGGCGCTGGGCATCACTCAGCTCAGTCCGTCAAGCAATCCACAAGCGCACCTCTTCTGGTGGTGATCCGGCCCTTTGAATAGGGCCATGAGACAACGCAGAGGTAAAGCACTTGTAGGAAAGCCATTCTAGGAAAGTCAAACGAGGGCCGCAAACTCGCCGCCCTTTGGCGCCGGACCAGAACCGAAGGAGAGCATAATCATTTACAACAACGACAAGGATACTTAGCATTCGGTGATGCTTTGTTCGGCATTGCACCCCAAGAATGGTATTTGTCGGCTATCGTCTGGTGTCTACTACGTACTATGAGAGAAACAATATGCAACTGGGCCACAGCACGACATGGCAGCCAACAGTCACTGTCAACAGAACATGGATCAGTCACGAGAAAGCTTCGGACCAGGTCTTTGTACCCACCCTGAGATTGCTAAACTTGCTTCTCTTTGCATCCAAATTTAACGTGGCAAGTGCTTCGTTCCATCGATCAAGGTGTTGGATGAGGTAGTATGACGCGGTTGGCTGCAAACCATCATGATTAGTCCATTGGACCTCAGGCGCTTCGATCCCACTCTCAATGTGGCGTCTTGCGCCCCGAACCCCCAGCGCGTAACATGTCCGTAACTCCCGCCGCCGTCGCCGTCGCCGTCGCCGGCCGATATGGACGTTGTTAGCGCCAATCCTACCATTCTGACCTGACTAAGTTACATGGAGACAGGGTTGCTGAAGGTGAGTCTAAAATAAATCCCTGGAGTCAGCGTTAACTGTCAGCTCTAGCTCTGGAACCCTTCCATGAGGAGCCTTAATGGCGAGGGGAAGAGATGTATGATTAAATCATACTAAGGGAGGGAGGGATGAGTGTGGTTTATTGGCTGGTCGGCCTGCCGGTTATATCTTGGGTTGGCTTCGTTGTTGGCAATCTATTCCATGCCCTGGTCCTCCTCTCGAATACCCTGTCAATTTGATGCCTCCATTCCCCTTCTGTGCGCTTCTCTTTTCCTTCGATGGCGTCGGTTTTCTCTCCTCTCGCATCGCTGTATCGCCCAGGTACTTGATGGCGACATGGTGGTTGGGTGCTCGTCCATATCTCTACCCATGCACCGAGCCCCCCTTGTCGCGAGCAAGAATGAGAAAAGAGAGAATGCACGGGGTCATGGGTCGTCCAGCCAAATCTCAACGAAGCGCATCCGCGACAGGGGAGGACCGCTGCTCGCCGAGACCACCCGTTACCAGCCTGTGGGCTATGCCGAGGCTCATGGCGGTGTTCGCTTGAAGGAGGAAGCACTTTCATCTGATTCTCGACTTGGCAGAACGACAAGCCGCCAACACGACTCCCCAGTCCGCGCATATCAAACGTCAAGGCCAATTTGGATATTTCGCAGCGATGACCAAGATTTTTGTTCGCCTAGGCCGAATCTCTCTCAGCGTGACATCCGTGATCAAGACCCTTTTGCCAGGGCATATTACATGAACATGACCTGATGGTTCGAGAAGCTCTCCATGCCCTGGTCTCAGCGACCAGTGATAGGCCGCACCGCCCTGCGCACACGCACACGACCCTGGACTCAGCATCGCAGAGCCTCAACACCACACGCCTGCTCATACTCTTGACCATGTGAGAACAGCGTCCTATCCTAATACCGTCATTTCTATTTATAATACACTCCCCATGAACTAAAAATATCCGAGTTTGCCGTCCCGCTGCTGATTTCATCACAGGTTTGTGCCCAATCGGACAGTGTTCAGTTTTCTATAGCCGCCGACTAAGCGCCCAATCCTCCACCACGTTTACTATCTCCAATATCTCGCAGCTTTCAGGAACCGACGAGGCCTTGGCGCATAGTCACGACTATTTTTATCTCAGATCCGGCAATCTCATGCACGACATCAGCCTTGCAGTTCGAGGCGCTTCCTACACGGGGTCCTGCAAGGCATGGATCTTGCCTACAGCCAAGGGACTGTTTTCGATGGCGGTAGACGCCTGCTGCGAAACATGCACACGCCCCTCTACCCTCATGCAACAACGTCGGGCGTCTCGCTGAGGAGACGGTGATGGTGATGGCTTCATCAAATCCAAGCGCTGGCTCTTGACGCCCTTGTGACCTCGCCAATATGCGCGCTCTGCTTCTCCAGAGCCGCCCCCCTCGATAAACTCCCCGGCGTCGTAGCAGCGGGTTCCAAGGGGCCGGCAGCATCATCTGGGTGCGATCTCGACCAGCCGATTGGCGCCGTCAAGCCCGTTCCGGCACGTCGGTAGTCGCTGTCACGCCCCGTCACTTTGCTACCCGCCGTCCAAGTCTGCCGGACCCGAGGCGCCGGTCACTTACACCCTTCAGTAGACAGTTCATCTCTCCCTGTCCCGGTCTGACATGCTTGGTTCCCGCAAGGATGTACAGTGATAATTATAGGAACAGGTTGCTATATTGGGCGACAGCCTCAATGCAGCCGCTGATGGCTGCAGGTGCTCTAACACGACGTCACCTCTAAAGCCCAATGTGCCACTCAGCGTCTATCCCATCCTCCCAGTCGCCTTACAAGTCCTGCACTGTTTCAAATGGGTGCTATGAGCCTGGCCAAACCCTATAAGGGTCCTCATTACCGTCCTGGGAGGTTAGGATATTACATTGCTTCCCCACATGTCAAGCGCTTATCTTCTCCGGGCCATATGTAAACCAGGGATTCCCATCCATCTCGGCGTTTCCTCAATCTGAGAGCCCGAGACAAACAGGTCTTGGCCGTCGATGATGCAATGTGTAGAACAATCACGTCGCTATTCCCCCACCGCCGGGCGCTTCTACGCGCCGGGTTAAGTCTTGAAGAGATATGATTTGTGGCATGGACGAACTTTCCATCATCTTTACACATCTTGAAACCCTCTGCGGAGACCCTGTTTCACCGGCGGTCGGGGCAATCTTGTGTGACAGATCCCAAGGGAGGGACAACTACCGGTCCCTTCGTCATTTTGGTTCGAAAGACCCCTGGGTTCCCTGCGCAAACATCACAGCCCGCCCCCAGTCTATCGAGCGCATCAAGTTACTGACATGGAGAGCCGTGTACAGAGGTACTTGGACGGTACACTGCCCTACTTCTTCTGACGTTTGATGCTCTTATCACTGGTGGTGCTCAGCACACTCGCACTGCGCTTGCGTGTGACACCACTGCTGCCAGGACGGCCTGTCGTCTCGGCTGCTCCCTTGGTCGAGGCCTCCAGCCCATCAGTGTTGGAAGCCGCCGCTTCCGAGTCCTGCTTCGCATCGTCGCCGGCGTTTTCTGAGGTGACGTTCTCGCTGTTCGGTTTCGCCGCTGATTCACATGTTGCCATGATACCATTTTCAGCCTCATCCCCGTTTCTCTTCTCTTTGTCGTGCTCTGCCTCGGAGCCGGAGGGCGCCATAGCCTTTTCACGCTCTGCCTTTTTGGCCTGCTCGACTTTGATCTCGGCGTCGATCTTGTCTGACACCTTGCGTGCGTCGAGAAGGCTGTTCACAGCTCCGAGAAGCTGCTCATACTGGTGCGTAGTCGCTGCCGTAGGCATGGCAAGCTTATTGGGCACATCCAGCTCATTGAGAACGTTTGTGATGCGCATTTGCTGCTGGTTAGACTTGTGCGAGAACAGCTTGTTGATCTTTTCAGTGCGGAAAGTAGGTCCAGAACCGAGTCGGTCGTGATGTGTGACACCATACAGCACCTCTTCTTGGCTCGTGAGCTTGCGGCGCTCTTGCGGTTGTGGCGGCCCCTTCTTGTTACTGGCCGCTGTGGGCGTAGGCGTAGGGCCTGCAGAGTCGCGGAGTCCAGTAGACGCAGCCGTGCTCTCACGTCTTCCTGCCTCTTGAGTCGCAGCAGCAGCGGCCGCGGCCGCGGCAGAAGCTGCTGCTGCTGCGGTTTGAGGGGGAGCAGTACCAACAGGACTCACACCCTCAGCAGCCATCAACGACTTGCGCTTCTTCGACTTGTCAACGCTCATAAGGTTTTGTAGAAGATTCTGCAAGCCAGCCGAGGACTTGAAGGCGCTGATATCTGTATCCGCACGGGGGTAGTCGAGGCGGTTGTAAAGCTCGCGGCGCTCGTCATTGAATCGTTCGCTGCGTGCCAGGATGCGCTTAATCTCCAGTAAGAGTGACTCCTCTTCGCGTGCTTCCTCGCGTGATCGTGTCAGGGCGTTGAGGGCAAAGTCCTTCCTCAGCCTCTCCTGTTGCGGGTTGAAGTGTGCCATGAGTTCATGGAGCGCAAACTCGGGCTGAGTCATGTACTGGACAGGTTTTTGCGCAGCCATCATCTTGGAGGCGACTTCGTAGTAACGCGCCTTGAGATCCTCCAAAGACCGAGACCGTGTTGCCGGTACGATTGCCTTACTCTCGTCGCCGTCGGCGTTAGCCTCCCCGTTGGTGGCAGGTGGATTCCATTCGTAGCGATCCCAGATCAAGGGCCATCGAAGATCAAAGTCTCGTGCCAGCCCGAGTAGATAGTCTGTCTCCTCCTTGGTCCAGTCACTGTGTTGAAGCGACTGCTGGTATTGGCCGTCGCTGTATTGCGGCACTGACACCTGCACGTTGTATTGTGCGAAAGACGAATCTTCCATCCCGTCCTTGGGCTGTTCCGTCTTCTCTCCTGCATCACCTTGTCCATCTTGTGGTTCGCCTTCCGTCTTCTCCTCCTTCCTTCTCCAATGTCGCAGAATCAGGCTCGAATCGTCGCGCGCAGAGTTCTGAAACGGGCGCATCTCCCATCGAGCAGCAGGCTTGCGGCTGGCGAAGCGTCGCTTCTTGAAGTGAGAAACCTCGGGGACGATGGCGATCGGGTTGTCGCCGCCCAGGTTGTGCACCTCACGCGCGAGGCCCTTCAGATTCGGCCTCGGGGCTGACATCTTTTGCTTCTTTGACGGACGGGGACCAGGTGTCCCGTCGGGAAGATTAAGCATCTCGCGAACATCGTGGGAACTCATGATCGCGGGTGTTTCGTCGAGGATGGAGAACGGAAATGGTCGCTGAGAAGGAAGCTTCCATCACCAAAACCATCAAATGCGGCCCGCCAAAAACCATGCGCTCGTATTGGTTGGACCGAGGAGCGAATTGTCGATCGATTCGTTTTGTTTCGTTCTGAAGCGGGATCGTTGCTGTTGGACGCGTAAATTTTGGGGAAGTGGTTGATTCAAGGTTGGAGATGCGCAACCTAAGATCAGTGAGGGTCTTATCACCACGTGACCCCTCCCCTGACTGGCCGGTTTTCGAACGTGGCAGCTTCGAGGCGCCAGAGCCAAAGGAGGGAACTTGAGCAGTTGGAACTTTGGGTACAACCTCTTCGCACACGACAATCTTTCCGCATTTCGAGATCCATCCTTTGGACGCCGAAACGAGCTTTCAATTGCGCCGGCTTCATTGCGCACGCTACTCTCCGTCGCCTATACCACCCCCGTTCTCGTTAATCGAACCGCCATCATGAAATACCTACTACCTCTCCTGTCGCTCAGCGCCGCTGCGAATGCGCTGCACTTCTTCATCGACGGCGTAACCCCCCGGTGCTTTTACGAGGAGCTCCCCAAGGACACTCTTGTAGTGGGACACTACACCGCCGAGGAATGGGATGATCGAGTATCATCATGGGTCAAGCACGACGGCATCAGCATCTACATCAACGTCGATGTACGTTCCACCTCCTCAATCCCACCTCACGGGGCTATCCCCCATCATGAGCCTCGCCGTGAAACCCGACTAACATCAATCTCCTCCCCTAGGAAATCTTTGACAATGACCACCGTGTCGTCTCCCAGCGTGGCTCCGCTGCAGGCCGCTTCACCTTCTCCGCCGCCGATGCGGGTGACCACAAGATCTGCTTCACACCCTCGTCCAGCTCAGGCCGCACGTCTTGGCTCTCAACAAAGAACCCCAACGGTGGCATCAAGCTGACCCTCGATCTCGTCATCGGCGAGACCAACCAGATCGAGAGCAGCGACAAGGGCAAGATCCAGGACATCACGACACGTGTCAAGGACCTCAACGCCCGTCTCAACGACATCCGAAGAGAGCAGGTTTTCCAGCGTGTATGTATTCGTCCTTGTGCTCGCCACTGGCGCCAGGTCTTTCCAGGGGAGCCAACAGTAATCTACAAGCCAAGAACTAACCATTTCGACTTTATAGGAGCGGGAGGCCGAGTTCCGAGATCAGTCCGAGTCTACAAACGCCCGCGTCATTCGATGGATTGTCGTTCAGCTCGTCGTCCTTGGCGTCACTTGCGCATGGCAACTCTCGCATCTCCGATCTTTCTTCATCAAGCAGAAGCTGACCTAGAGTCTGCGTTTTCGGTTTTGGGTGTCATTCTACGTAGGGTCGAAGGGAGCATTGTTCGTCGGGCCTGGTCTTGATGGTCATTCAATGGTTTAACGGCAGCAAAATCTGGCATTGTAGTCTCAGGGGAATACAAAGTCCCAAGCAGAAAATGCTGTGTAATGTTACATATACATCAACGACACTTATTTGTGCGGTTTACTCAAGGAAATGGAACAATAATACAAAAGCTGGCAACGCCTTTTTGATTTCCCATTACAAGATTTGCCAAACGAAAACTCCCTATAGTGCTCTATCTTCATTTCACGAGAAATCACCAAGCTTCCAAACAAAAAAAAAACGGACTCATCCCCACGCCAACTGCTTGCTACACCCTCCATACCAGAGACAAGACTACCTGGAGACGATTGCCATGTTTCGCTTTCCATCAACACCTTCAGGTGGCTCGGGCTAGCTTTCGTCACGCTAGGTGATTACAGGGATATTATAGACAGCGTGGTGAGAAATAGGAAAGAAACACCAAACCAGACCTAAAATGCTGCCCTGTTCAATCTCCTTGCGCCGCGCTGCGCTGGAAGATTAAACGTGGTTTAGTATAATTTCGTGACGGAATGCAGACATAAAAAAGGAAACCCCTTTCTGAACTCCCAGACCAGATCTGCTGCCCCTCGCGGGCGGTCGTGAAAATGATGCCATATGGCACCGATTTCGGAGACCAAGGGAGTCTATAACAGCGAGATAATGAGAATCAAGATCGAATGATGGAGGTTTCAGTTCAGGGCTGAGCTTGAAGGCTGAGTGGGAAGTCCACGACCGCGCATGTTCTGAGAGTCGTTTCCACCCAGCCGAGTGGCCCTTGGTGCGGACATACAAGCACCCACAGCAACAAGATCCCGCTGCAAGTGGGCATTTTATCCATCAACCACATGCCCCCGTGACCCTTTGGGAGAACCTCCTCAAGCTCGAATCTGGCCTCAGTATACAGATCCTGGTGCACAACGCCGCAGCAATCAAGAAAGAAAGAAAGTCTGAGCCGTCGTCGAGACGAGTCTAGCCACAGCAGAGCGTCTTCATGAGCTTCTGGAAACCGCTGGGCTGGGGGTTGGCCGGCTGGCCGTTAGGCTGGGGGGGTTGGGCCACCGGCCCCTGTTGGGAGGTCCTCGGCTGAGGGAGGTTCTGCGCGCTGTTCTGGAA
>JABEYC010001257.1:0-10315 GCA_013266195.1 Fusarium zealandicum
GAGATTATCAGAATTGCCGTCGAGCACGGCGTGCAGATGATCCACCCCGGTTTGTCTAACCCTTCGGTATTCGGCATTCCCCCCGCTAACCCGGACCCCTAGGTTACGGTTTCCTCTCCGAGAACGCCGAGTTTGCCCGCAACGTCGAGAAGGCTGGCCTCATCGTGAGTCTAATGCACCCCACCCCATCCCTCCCGCTCTGTCCGTGCACTAACCCCGGCCCAGTTCGTCGGCCCCTCTCCCGACGTGATCGACGCTCTTGGTGACAAGGTCTCTGCCCGAAAGCTCGCCAACGCTGCCAACGTCCCCGTCGTCCCTGGTACCAAGGGCGCCGTCGAGCGCTTCGAGGAGGTCAGGGAGTTCACCGACACGTATGGCTTCCCCATCATCATCAAGGCCGCCTTCGGTGGTGGTGGTCGAGGTATGCGAGTAGTCCGTGACCAGGAGACCCTCCAGGAGAACTTTGAGCGTGCCACCTCCGAGGCCAAGACTGCCTTTGGCAACGGCACCGTCTTTGTTGAGCGGTTCCTCGACAAGCCCAAGCACATTGAGGTCCAGCTCCTCGGTGACAACCATGGCAACATTGTCCACCTGTACGAGCGTGACTGCTCTGTCCAGCGACGACACCAAAAGGTTGTTGAGATTGCCCCTGCCAAGGATCTCCCCGCCGACGTCCGCGACAACATTCTTGCCGACGCTGTGCGACTGGCCAAGACTGCCGGCTACCGCAATGCAGGCACTGCGGAATTCCTGGTTGACCAGCAGAACCGCTACTACTTCATTGAGATCAACCCCCGTATCCAGGTTGAGCACACCATCACTGAGGAGATTACTGGCATCGATATCGTTGCCGCTCAGATCCAGATCGCCGCTGGTGCTACTCTGAACCAGCTCGGTCTCACCCAGGATCGTATCTCTACCCGTGGTTTCGCCATTCAGTGCCGAATCACCACCGAGGACCCCGCCAAGGGCTTCCAGCCCGATACTGGCAAGATCGAGGTCTACCGTTCTTCTGGTGGTAACGGTGTCCGTCTGGATGGTGGAAACGGCTTTGCTGGTGCTGTCATCACTCGTAAGTATATGATTTGGCTCTTCCTTTCTTTTGCTTCGTTCATTCGTTCCATTCGCCACTGTTGGACATCATCATACCTCTAGGATGGCCTCCCCTAAGCTGCTCTAAGTCTTTTGAAGATTGTCTTCTGGCCATCACATTCTTAGGATACCCAACCCTAAACTCCTCGGAGTCTTTTGTTGTTGTTTGACCATTGCTAATTCATTGGGAAGCTTTCTACGATTCTATGCTTGTCAAGGCCACTTGCCATGGTTCCACATACGAAATCGCCCGCAGAAAGGTTCTCCGAGCCCTGATTGAGTTCCGTGTCCGAGGTGTCAAGACCAACATTCCCTTCCTGGCTTCCCTTCTCACTCACCCTACCTTTATTGATGGAAACTGCTGGACTACTTTCATCGACGATACCCCTCAACTCTTTGACCTCATTGGCAGCCAGAACCGTGCTCAGAAGTTGTTGGCTTACCTCGGTGACGTTGCCGTGAACGGCAGCAGCATCAAGGGCCAAATCGGCGAGCCTAAGTTCAAGGGAGAGATTGCCGTCCCCGAGCTCATCAACTCTGCCGGCGAGAAGGTCGATGTCAGCGCTCCCTACCAGAAGGGATGGCGAAACATCATCCTCGAGCAGGGCCCTAAGGCTTTTGCCAAGGCCGTCCGCGAGTACAAGGGCACTCTTCTCATGGACACCACCTGGCGTGACGCCCACCAGTCTCTCCTGGCCACCCGTGTCCGTACAGTCGATCTGCTCAACATCGCCAAGGAGACCAGCCATGCCCTCTCCAACCTGTACTCTCTCGAGTGCTGGGGTGGCGCCACCTTTGACGTCGCCATGCGATTCCTCTACGAGGATCCTTGGGACCGGCTCCGCAAGATGCGAAAGCTCGTTCCCAACATTCCCTTCCAGATGCTCCTCCGTGGTGCTAACGGTGTTGCCTACGCTTCCCTACCTGACAATGCCATTGACCACTTTGTTGACCAGGCCAAGAAGAATGGTGTTGATATCTTCCGTGTCTTTGATGCTCTCAACGATGTCGACCAGCTCGAGGTTGGTATCAAAGCTATTCACAAGGCAGGCGGCGTTGTTGAGGCAACCGTGTGCTATTCAGGAGATAGCGAGTCGCTCCTTCCCACATCTTAATTTGCTCTTGCTAACCATATTTGCAGTGCTTCAACCCGGAAAGAAGTACAACCTTGAATACTATCTCAACCTCGTCGACAAGCTTGTAGAGCTTGACATCCACGTCCTAGCTATCAAGGATATGGCGGGTGTCCTCAAGCCCCATGCTGCCACCCTCCTCATTGGCGGCATCCGCAAGAAGCACCCCGACCTCCCCATCCACGTCCACACCCACGACTCTGCCGGTACCGGTGTGGCCTCTATGGTCGCTTGCGCCAAGGCTGGTGCCGACGCTGTCGATGCGGCCACCGACAGTCTTTCTGGCATGACCTCGCAGCCCAGCATCAACGCTATCATTGCCTCGCTTGAAGGCAGTGAGTGCGACCCTGGTCTAGACCCCAAGCTTGTCCGAGCCCTGGACATCTACTGGGCTCAGCTCCGCTTGCTCTACTCTCCTTTCGAGGCCCATCTTCCCGGTCCCGACCCCGAGGTTTATGAGCATGAGATCCCTGGTGGTCAGTTGACCAACATGATGTTCCAGGCCCAACAGCTGGGTCTCGGATCCCAGTGGCTTGAGACCAAGAAGGCTTATGAGCACGCCAACGACCTCCTTGGCGACATCGTCAAGGTCACTCCCACTTCCAAGGTTGTCGGTGATCTTGCCCAGTTCATGGTCTCCAACGGCCTCTCTCCTGACGATGTCAAGGCTCGTGCCTCTGAGTTGGACTTCCCCGGTTCCGTCCTGGAGTTCCTCGAGGGTATGATGGGCCAACCTTACGGCGGGTTCCCCGAGCCTCTGCGATCCGATGCCCTCCGCGGCCGACGCAAGCTCGACAAGCGACCTGGTCTGTACCTTGACCCTGTCGACTTTGCCAAGACCAAGCGCGAGCTCGGCAAGAAGTACGGCGGCCCTGTCACCGAGTGCGACCTCGCCTCCCACTTCATGTACCCCAAGGTCTTTGAGGATTACAAGAAGTTTGTCCTGCAGTACGGCGATCTTTCCGTCCTGCCTACTCGCTACTTTCTCTCTCGACCCGAGATTGGCGAGGAGTTCAACGTTGAGCTCGAGAAGGGTAAGGTTCTTATCCTGAAGCTTCTTGCTGTCGGTCCTCTCTCCGAGAACACCGGCCAGCGTGAGGTCTTCTTCGAGATGAACGGCGAGGTCCGACAGGTCACCGTTGTTGACAAGAAGGCTGCCGTTGAGAACATCAGCCGACCCAAGGCCGATGTTGGCGACTCTAGCCAGGTCGGTGCGCCCATGTCTGGTGTGCTCGTCGAGCTCCGAGTCCACGAGGGCTCTGAGGTCAAGAAGGGTGACCCTCTTGCCGTCCTGTCTGCCATGAAGATGGTAAGTTATCGTTCATTGTTCTGTTCCGAAACTATTCTAACTTTAATCTAGGAAATGGTTATCTCTGCGCCCCACAGCGGCAAGGTTGCCAGCCTCCAGGTACGGGAGGGTGATTCTGTGGACGGCTCCGACCTTGTGTGCCGTATTGAGAAGGCTTGATTATCCTAAAAGAAGATTAATATTGCGTTTCACTGGTAAAAGGGCTGGAGAATGACTGCTTTAAGGGAATGAATAACGGGGTGAGTACCCCGCATATAAGCTGCTGGGGGGAAAGCAATGGGTTCGGCGCGAGGTAACGTCCTATAAATAGTCTTTTAAACAGGCACTTGAAATACAACTACGAATACTTGTTATGATGTCTTCAAAGTCATGATCTGCTCTCCAGCTGAATCTCTGACCGAATATTTGTGACGCTAAAGTAATACAACTAAACAAGAACGCACCACCGTGTAGGTAATCAAGTGCAACCTGTTCAAGTAACCCAATAGGTATCACTAGCCTAGATTACATGTCTTAGACTATCAATCTCAAAGGATATAAGAAGGGGGTATCTAAGAGTTAGTTTCATATTATATAAAATCATCGTGAACTCGAAGTATATGAACCTAAACTCGGACAATGTCGCTGAGTGTCTTCTTCTCATTACCAATCTACTGGCATCTGGGCGAGTTGCCGTCACAGGGCGCACGGCCACATATGCAATACTGGGAGCGACGCAATCGCTGGCCCAACACCTCAGCCTCTGCCATCTCTCTGGCCTCCTGGATTCTGGCAGGCTGGGCGTTCGTTTCTGTCGGTCGGTTAGCTGCCACTGTAGCTGGTCTGTAGTGCACGGGTGGAATTACCAAAGGCCCCTGTCGCGAGGTAGCAAGGCGGCGCTGTGTCAGGATGGCAATGTTTGCGGAGCTGTTGAAGAGGATGTCATGCAGGGCGGCACTCAGGAACTCACGCTTGCTGAGCGCACAGCGATCACAGATGATGTACTTCCGGCGGGCATAGTGAGAGACGGCGCGGCCGGGCTCGTAGTTGGAGAAGATGTCGGTCCGGCAGAACGGACAGTGACTGGTGACTTGGTCAGACATTGTGTCGGCTGGGGCGTTCTCGGTTCGTGCTTATGAGGTTAGCGATGTTGCTTGCTGCGGCTGTCTCCGTTGTGATGTAGATCAGGCGCTGGCTTGTGTTGGGATCACAGAAGGGCTCTTGCTTGGGAATAAGATAGAAAAGTAAGAAGGAGACAGCCTGGAAATGGTATATATACGTTTGACTTGGATCTTTGTTGATATTCTACTTGACCGTTCACTCTACCTAGTATATAGTAAAGGCTGTTCGGTGTGAACACTAGCATTATATGTGAATAAGCGAGAAAGAAACATACAATATAGGAGTATAAAAAGAACAGTGCGGAAGTCATTAAGATTATATAGAGTAAGAAATATATCAATCCATAGATAGGAGATAGTTAGTTTCTTACACTAGAGAGTAAGAAAATATAATCACTGGGTTGTAAGGCCTAGGTACTAAGCCTCTACTTGTCTTTTTAAACTAATAATTCTACTAGGCTACTTTAATCCCGTTTATGGGTGTGATAAAGTTAATATGTGTAAGTAAGAAAATACAAAAATACTGCAGTATATCATTTATTTCTCTGCAAGGCAGAGACTTTACTGATATATAGCGTAGATAATTAAATCTAGGCTATTATATATTAACACAGATGTAACTTGACACTTGAGTCTAGGCCTACGTTAACAACTGCAAGGGGGGATAAAAATAGTCCGGGCATTTTTGCGAACCGGGCCGGGTCCGAGGTAGTGGGGCACGGGGCCGGGACCGAGGGCTCCACGCGGGGGCGGGGCACTGAATGCACGGTGAATAACTACAGCAGACAGCCAACTATCTAGCTTAGGCTCTTCTATAACTTACCTAAGTTTCATCTATAAATAATTAGGGAAATATTAATCATAAGGCCAGTATAGCTTCTACAGTTTATCTTGGGATAAGTTAATCACAATCCCTTGAATTTTAATGCAATCGATAGATTGTCCTTCGGGAAGACCACCCCGCTCTCACAATCTACCGGTTAGTTAATTCTCAGATGGGAATAGATTGAAACTACTACGGAAAGTCCGGGATAACAAGCCGAAAAGCTGGCAGCTCCGCCGTTCCGTTGTAGTTGTCGCTTACAGGGTTGGGCGTGACCGTGGTTTGCGGGGAAATGGAGTGGGGGGTTGCATTCGCGGTGCATGCCCAGCAGCACCATGGACAATGCTGAGACATCCAATGTTAATTCAGACACTGGCTTGGTCATGTGCCCCGATGTCGGATGTACTCGGGGGATGGAGTTTGATCAGTGAGAGTCGAGGATTGGATGCGTGTGAGAAAGCTGATCTGTCCTGTCTATCCAAGGTGATGACGCACATCAGGATCGTTACCACGATGTGTAGCGCGCCGCAAACGCCAGATTCAGATGCGAGTTTGAGGCGGCAGAGCTCGCTGGGACTTGCCTTTGGTCGGCCGCTAAATCATGATTATCAGGCTGGCAACTGACAAGCTATCTATGGATGGACGTGATGTTTCCCCTTGCCCGCATCCTTTGTCCGGTCTGGGTAATGACTTTCGCACACCACCACCACCACCCACCACCGGGGAGGGCGATGATCCAGACGTGGACGAGGCGAACCAGGCCCGAACGATCCCGATGTCGATGGGGACGATGTGCAGTTGATACACGAGAGGAGCGGTGAGGTTGGCGACTGGGAGAAGCTACAGCATGTCATTTGCCTACTACAAAATGACAACCGTGGCGCTTTGAATCTCATGAGCGCATGTTTAAAGCCAAAGTGTGGGGGACAAGCCTGACGGCTAGGGCCTGGAAGCTAGGGGGGGGTTAGGCACCTGTGATTCGGGATGGCCCCTCTCGAGAATCTCAATACAATCCGGGGGGATCCGGCTTTCATCTGCACGATACCTGCAAGTCTGAAGCCCTACAGCCTCTAGACCATGGGCCAATGATTGCGGTTGGCATAATCATTATTGGGTAAATGCTCATACCGCTTCACTAATTCCGATTTCTCAGCAAAATACCACAGGTACATGGGGGGGGAGGTAGGTTGTTCACCTTAACGTCTTCCAGACTTTTAATAATACTGTCTCTCCTTGTTTAACAGGAACCTTCATGTGTAGAGCTTGTTCAGCCGCAGTAACCCAACGAATATCTCAATGTCATCATCGGCCGTGATTTATGTACAATCATAGTTTTCATAGCTCTCATCATGGTTTTGCTGTGACATTTCCCGTCAGCACTGACTGACTGATCTGCCTCCGCATTGAAAATCCAGAGACCCGCTTTTTGCCCCTGCCGCCGCTTGGCACACGCACAAGGCCGCAACCTTCCCTTGTTGATTTCAGAAAGCCCCGGGGTCCCGCCTGCCCTCTGAAACCCAAAAATTCGCCCAGGACAAGCCAAATTCATCATAACTTCCCGCCCCCTCCTCCTCCTTCAACACCTGCGGTCTCTCCCATTCCGGCTCTACTCTTCCTTCTTGTCGCCTAAATCTATTCTCGTCGTCGACACCGTATGAGCTCGTTAGGAAGCGACCTAACATTCAAGTAAAACCGTCACCGCCTCCAACATACACAACAGGACGACCAACACTCCTAGAGGCAATGGAGAGCATCCAGCTATCCCAAGTACTCGCCGACCTCAGCAATCTCGGTGCCGCCGTACGTTTCTAACCAAGCCCTCATTCCCTCGGCCATGTCGCGCGCCCTTCCTTTCTACCCTGTCGCGCGTCGTCCTTTGCTCTGGCGCTGACGTGAATGCTGTATACCAGGAGCCCGAAGCCGCCGCTGCCATCGTCAGCGCCAACGTACCCTCAAGGTCCAGTCACGCCAGACCCGAAGCACCTACATCTGCTGGCTCGGCCGCTGCCGCCAACCCCCGACGTCCCTCCGGTCTTCAGCGTCACTGGTCCTCGGAGACCAAGTTCGACAAGTTTGGCCGTCGCATCCTCATCAACTCCCCCGGCTCACACACTGGCTCGGCCGGTAATTCCTGCCCAGGCACCCCGCGCCGTGCCGAATCTGATGTGAGGCGCTCTCCTCGACAAGGCATGGACACGGTCGCTGACAAAACTACGACACAGTTTGAAGATGACGTCGACCGAGCCTCGACCCTTATTGCTCTCTACGATATCCGCTCCAAGATCAAGCAACAGGACAATAGCAGCCTGCTCAGGGCCCGCGAAAAGATCAACGCCCTAGCTGCCCGCCAACAAGCGCAACAGGCCGCTGAGCGCAACATCAAGGCAGCCGACGACCTTCGACGCCAGCGCTACACTTTCCCCAGGGCTGGACTCTGAATACGATACGACTTATTACGAACTCCTCCACGCTTGTGCGCTGCGCGATTCTAGCTCGGAATGAAGGCAGGGGAGTTGGGGATATTTGTTTCTTTCGTTCTTTATATCTCTAATGACGGCGTTTTATGGACACAAAAGCAACACTGCCGTCGGTTTACCAACAGCGAATCTGTGCCCGACAATCATGCGGGCAATTTTGGCTAAGCTTTCGGGAGACGAGAACCTGTTGGTTGAGCAAACAGGACGGGTTCTACTGAAGTTTGCTTGGCTCGGCACGGAAAGGAACTGGGACTGGTGGAATTATGGGCCTTGATTACATGAGGGAATGAAGCGATTATTTATCTTGACGGTGAAGTCGAGGATTTCAAGAAGCGGGCTCGCGCGATGACGACCGAACGGTTGTAAGCTTGGCATATTATGATGTTTCTAGAATTGCTGCGGTCTCTGGTGCTCAGCAGCACTGGCTTATCAGATATAAGACCTGCAATCGACCCAACATCACCTGGCATTAGAATCTTTGTCATTATCTGTGAGATGCCTGAGTTGGGGAATGAGTTGCGGGATTGCATGGGGTCTGCAGATGTTTGTTGAACCCAAAGCAGTGTATGCCGGATTATGATTCTTTCCTGACTGGGTTTGAAGCTTATTATACTAAAAGTGAACGTGTTTGCCTTGTACAAAGATGTGTTGGGTTTCGCCGGGTTCTCAAAAGAGCGAATATATCGCGATTCAGTTGGAGCTACTGATATGACGTTTTAAGCAGTTCAATAGGGACCGGAGGAGGCGCGCGTGGCTGAGAGGAGGGAGACGTCATCTCGAGCCATGGGAAGTCCGTGGCGAAGCTTGGACGCCAAGTGGAGTTAGACGAGGACGACAACATGAGGCTGAGCAGGTTTTGGAAGGGTTGTATGCATGGCCAGGCCAGGCAAGCCAGGTGATGATTTGAACTCTTCTGGGAGTGAATTGGATACCGAGGTCAGGAGATGTGCCACTCAGTGGGTGCGTAATCATGGGATGAAGAGGATCACTGAAGACTGAGGAGACATGAGCAATCGAGGAGCGCAAAGAAGCTACGTATTAATGACCACATTCCATACCCATGATGGTTACCTGGTACCTGTAGCTGCTCAGAATACCTCATATTGCTGAACAAGATGATATCTTGCAATCAGCAAAGGTCGTTTACATGGGCGGAAAAGACGGCAAGCCCTCCAAAGGCAAAAGAGCCAAGAAGCGACATGGCCAAGCTCCAAAAGCAATAGCAAAGCTTCGTACCTCGCACAGCCACAAAGAATACAAATCCAAGATGCGCCAAGCACGGTTTCTGGCCCAAGAGGTGTAGAAGAGCGGGGGATGGATGGCGAGACCAGCGAGAAAAGGGCTCTCGTGATGAGCAGGGTTCCTTTACAGGCAACTTCCAGCTGCGCCGTGGCACAACCGTCGTGGGCCAAGCACGACCGATTGTCTTGGCCGGTCTTGGCTGAAGTCGTCGAGTTCCCATCATGACCGAAGTCAAATAAGAGGGTGCTCCCACTTGGGCAGCGTACCTTGGGTTCATCAGTTTGCCTCCCTCAAGAGTGTCCTCTTTTTGTCTTCCCTGTTTTCTCCCCTCAAAAGCCACCATTGACGCGCTGACTTTATCCAACCAACCTACACTACAATAAACACGCCTCTCGAGGCTTGCGATTGTACACAGCGCCAAGAACTATCCCACGTCACCGCTTCTGACGGCACCGTAATACGCTGTCAACGTCATCACCCGCCCGCCAATCACCTGATCGACCTAATTCACTGACTCTGGCCGCTTTGTTTTCCGCGACAACGCCTCCGTTGACAAACAAAGTCGATTGAATCGGATCGAGCCTCATTGTCGGATTGACAGGAAGAATCTACCCGTTACCATTTGGAACGCGAGCCCTTGTCGCGCATCGCTTCAGACAAAACAAAAACATCAACCACAATGGCGCCCGCCGGTGATCTCGTCGCGCGCGACTACGCACGCTGCCGCTATGGCTACACCTGGAACGGCAGCTATTGCTCTCGCAATAACTGGTCTTACTGGGGACGCTGGGTTCTCGCTGGCATCTGCATCTTCGTCTTTCTTACCTTCCTCCTTTGCTGCCTGTAAGTACTTGTCTATCCCATCATCGACTCCATCGTATACTGACCTCGCGCAGCACCATGTCTCGTCGCCGTCGCCGCCGCGGCGTGAAGCCCATGTATGGCACTGGCTGGATGGCCGGAGGACCCAACAACAAATGGGGCCAGAACAATCAGAACACGCACCAGATGAACAACTACGGCAACCCCAACCAGCAGCAGTACGGATATGGCCCGCCCCCGCCCCCGCCCGCCTACGGCCAGCAGCAGCAGCCGCAGTACACGGGCACGACGTTCAACACCAACGACGGGTACTATGG
>JABEYC010001265.1:0-14376 GCA_013266195.1 Fusarium zealandicum
CCGCTCACCGATCAGGGCCTTCATGTTGTGAGTCAACAGGCAGCCGTGGTGCACGGCGCGCAGGACGGCTCTGTTAGTCATGGCTGCCGGGAGAAGCTTCGAGCTTGAGCTTGAGAAGATCACGTCCCCTGCTGCTGGTGTTTCGTAAGGATTCCAACATGTATCTCATCCATTCTCAACAGATCCATGATGGTCCATATGAACAGAAGAAGCAAAACACTCTCCATACTTTGCAACTTGAACTGCGCCAAGTGATATCCTAAGAGACGCGCATGGAGTGTATAGGGTGCGATGCCGGACCGCCCGCGTAGGAGACCACAGTGTTCAGTTGACATCATGGTGGACCGGGAAGCGACAATGGTACTCCTGATCGGGTAACCGGGGTGGGAGGGTCTGCGTGTAGAGAGGGGTTGGCGTTCGACGGCGTGTGGGTAGGAGTGGAATTCGCCGGGGGAGAGATGAGTGTCTCTAGAGTTGGGCGTAAGGCGCGAAGAAGCTCCAAGTACGGGTGCTAGGGCGATAGCAAGGGCGTGCGTGGGCGCGCAAGAAAGTGGCCGTTGAGTTAAAGAGGAGAAGAGAAGTAGTTTCATGACGCCTCTGGCACTGCTTTTGTTGTTTAAGTTCATCGACATCCCCATCCGTGGCCGCATCAGTCAAACAACCCCATACCACATTCTAAGGATATGCCGCTCATATTCCGCGTTTTGAGAAGAAGCCAGTCGTGACATGCACAGATGCGACAGACTTGCGTCCGGACGGGGCATGTTTTGATGGATGAGACCGACAATACAACCCGAGGGTTACACAAAGGGCGGCAATCATCCGCAGGAACCAACATCTCGACAGCATTGTACCGCTAACTAGACTGCGAGGACGGGCTTCCGAAAGGGACAGGACAAGACACGAGGCGCAAAGTGCAAGACTCTGGTCAAGTCATCGGTGCCACGAGCTTTCGTCTATCGAACATCACCTATCGGCATCTGACAATATCAGCAGAGACAGCGAAAGGGCGGGAAAGGCAACAACAACCTCGTCGAAACCAGCATCCCGACCTCAGTCTCAAGTTTCGAGACCGTCTCAACGCCAACTCAGCCAACACCTTCATTGTCCGCCATTGTCCGCCATTGTCCGCTTATGGCCGCTGAGTAACCCTGGGTTTCCGCCCCGGCCTTGCTCGGCTCAGCTGTGAACCGGAAAGGGAAACCCCAAGCTGGTGGGCTAGGACGTCCGCGGATTCCCTGTCGGTTCCGCCCCGAGGTTCTGGTTAAGCGCCTCGGTACATACCCACAGCAACGCTTTTGGTTCGCTGCGGCCGGGACTGCCCTTTTCTGGCCTTGCGGTGTCTTGGCAGAGATTGGAGTGGAGGCTGAAGGCCGTCAGCAGGAGAGCCAAGTTACGATTCTGGTTCGCGAAGGAGTAAAGAGAAAAGGTTGACGGGGGAGAAACTCAGCAGCGCTGGCGGGCTTTTACCAAGTGTTTGGTGTGGGAGGCGCGGAGGAGGACTTCCCAGAGTCGGCAGGTGCGATTGGTGGTCCAACTCCAGCAATAGCCGGCGATTTCCAGCGCGAGCTACTGGCTCAAGGGGCAGGTGCAGGGGATACTTCCGGTCACGTGGTGGTAGGCCATCCCCATCTCGGCATTGGCAGCAGCGAGGGTAGCACCTGGCGCAGTTCTCAGCAGGGTGCTGCCCTGGCAATACCTATGCCTATGCCTTATGATGGCGGGCAATTCGCGCCGACGCCCTCTCCCATACCCTTAACAATCTCGATCTCAGGACAAGCACAAAGACACGGCCACGCTCATCATCACTCTCATCACCCGCACACTCTTCCTGCACATTCACATCCAAATCCACAAACACAATCGCAGCTCCATCACGCTCACGTCGCGCAGGCCCAGGCTTCCGCCTCGGTTCATGGCCCATTCGGCACAATGGAGCAGATCGAGACTCAGGTTAGCGACCTGCGATATCTCTCCCAGGCGGCACCCGTCCCATTGAATGCCACCCCGAGCTCGTCCGTCGGCCCCGGACCCGGAGTCGGGGGGAGCGGAACTCCCGGGGGCACCCCCGGTGTAGGTGCTTCCGCGGCGGCTGCTGGCTACGACGCGACACCGCAACCACAGGGCCATGGGAGTCCTGGTTCCGCCTCTGTCGGAGACAATTCCGCCCCGACGGGCGCTTTCAATGCCAACAAGAGAAAGTCGCTGGATGATATGTCAGCCTCGGGAAAACAGTCAAGGAGCAAGAGGAACCGGGTGAGTCTTGTTTCACTTTTTCTATCAGCCATATGGAGGCTCAGTCACGATGCGGTCAAGGGGAGGCTCTGAAATGTCTACCGAACCAACCGAGAAGACGACGGTGATGAGAGACACGAGAGTATCAGGTAGAACTGCACCAACCCGCGTACCGAGTCTTGGTTGACACAAACCATCACCGGCCCGTTGGTTGCACCACGTCTACTCATACCGTCCCTCTGGGTCCGTGTTTTGCATTGTCTGGTCTGACTTCAAAATGCCACCACCCTCATCTCATCCCAGCCCATCTCATCACGTCTCATCTCACATCACTGTTTTTATCCCTTCGGCCCGTAGCTAATCTTGTTGGCGGTCATAGTATATATCAATAGCATGGTCAGTTTACTTGTCTCCTGCCATACATCATCGCTGCTGGCAGATGCGCTGTCTTCACGCAATCAAGCCACACTTGCATCTACTGTCTCTTGAACGAAATTCAAACTCATTGCTGACCACAACCCTACAGTAACGAATGCAAACGGCGCAAAATCAAGTGCAATGGAGAAACACCATGCCAACGCTGCGGCAACCTCAACCTCGCCTGCACGTACGCCCCTAACTGTTGCTCCAACAACTTCAAGGAATCGGATGACTTCAAGCAAGTCACGTCTCAGATTGGCCGGCTTCAAGATGAAGTTGGTTGGTTGCATCAAACCGTCAAGGCGCTTCAGTCAGAATCAACTCGTCTCGCCTCAATCAGCGATCGAGCCATGCCCCTCGGCACCTCGACTGTTGCCCCCTCACCCTCTCAGAGCTCGGGTTCCATGAACCGACATGACCCTATCCTCTCCAAATACGGTTCATTCCGTGGTCCAACGAGCATGGCCTACAGCCTAGATGTTGCAAATAACACCATCAATAACATGGGCTATAGGGGTATTGCTGATGGCGACGAAAACACACACACGAACGATGGGTTGGGCATGCCGCAGTCTCGCCCCCTAGACCCCATCCATGAGTTCGACAAGGACGAGATGACCCGATTGTGCCGTTTACATGAGGAGGAGATTGGGATCATGTACCCCGTTCTGAATGTTCAGAACGTGATCACTCATGCTAAAAACCTAGCGCCTTTCCTGGAAACCATTCGGCGGCAGAACCCTCGCGAACTGATAAACGATGAGAAGACTTTACAGCTAAAGATCATCATGTGTTGCGCTCTAGTTGTGGAAGAGCACGCGCACAGCGACAAGGCAATTCGTTTATACGACAGCATGGAGTCGGTCCTTAACAGCAAGCTCATGTCAGAAGCCGCGGACTTTTCCACTCTGCCATTACTAGCTCTTGTGGCAGGCTACCGATTCCTTTCCAACGATGAGGTGTTGGCGTGGCGAATTATGGGTCACGTCGCACGGTTATGCCTGGAGCTGGGCATTAATCAAAGGACGGGTCTGTTGAAAATTCAAGACGAGGAGGAGCGCAAGAACGCTCTGGTGAGCTTCTGGTCGGCATATGTATTGGATCGGCGGTGGGCTTTTGCAACGGGGCTCCCATTCGTTGTCCAAGATGAAGACATTGACTCTCAGCTCCCCTTCCCGGTTAGTAGCTGTGTTTAGCCGGCTCAAACCCTTTTCGCTGACAGTACTGCAGGATGAGTATCCATATCTCGTGGCCATGATCACCTATTCTCGAATAGGGGCAAAAGTCTGGCGGCAGGTGTCGCATTTTGGCCCTGTTCTGGCACGCGACTTGCGACTAGAGGAGTTGGAGAACGTGGATCAAGAGCTCCTGCAGTGGTACGAACAAATCCCCGAGGAGGTCAAGGTTCGCAATTGGAACAAGGAGAAGCAAATAACATCAACGCCTTCATACAACCTCCAACGACTGAGGATATGGACATATCTGCGACTTAACCAAGTAAGTCTGAAGATTCGGGTAATACTCCACGGCAACTGACCGTTCTCAGATGCGGATATGGCTTTACACACCCGTGCTACACAGCGCGACGAGCATCATGGGACACCCGGCACAATCAGAACGTGTCGTCGACATCGCCAAGGACACTATCAGATATCTTAACCACCTCAACAACACAACGAACCTCTACCGGCGGGTTCAGGTATTCTACCATCAGTTCTTGACCTCGGCAATCGCAGTCGTCTTTCTTGCCTCGGTTCACGCTCCGGTCCGCTTCAGCGCGGCCTGTCGGGAGGAATTCTACATGGCGCTAGAGTTGGTCAAGGATCTCTCGGCCAAGAGCTGGGCCTCGCAACGGCTCTGGCGGACGATAAGATCTCTCAAAGATGTGGCACCACGATTTGGGCTTAACCCAGAAGATGATCCGCAGTCGACAGCCGCACTGGGAATGATAGGACTGGCTCGTGGCCATATCGACCAACAGCAATCGTTTCGCAAACCCTCAGTGCCGGGCCCGCAGTCGCAGGCGGCGACACCGGACTCGGTGGCTCAGAATGGGTCTAGGATCCAGGCCGAGATGTCCCGGATGTTCGAGGGATATGTCGGTTTGAACGGCTTCCAATATAATGGAGGCGAGGAGCAGCAAGGGCCGGCCTCGAATACGGACATGTCGACGCCGGATACACATGGAGGCATGTTCGGAATGGACAGCACGGTCTTTCCACATTTCAGAGAAATGTACTAGGGGACGGGACGCAGGTGTATGGGTATCATGCCTGCATAATTTCCAATGGTATGGCTCGTGGACGGCTTAGGGAGCGTAGGCGCAATCATGAAGTATGTGCTTGCAGTGATTGGCAGCAAAGCTTTTGAACAATGGAAAAGTTTGAAGATTAAAATGTAACGTTTATGATCCAGTGTCGAAAGAGTGAGTTGTTATGAAGCTCGACCTGGTAGGGCTTGAGTGAGTTGGTGAGTCTTTGAGCCGACCTATCGTGAGTACTGGGCAAAGGGAGAGTAAGTATGCAGGTTATTTCAGGAACATTTGCATTAGCCGTGTTGTTGGCAATTCCTTGATTATGTCAGTGGGTTAGGTGTTACATCATGATTCCATGCGGGACAACACTACGCCACAGTTATTGAATGAGGCCAGGGTTGGACAGTTCCACTTCGCCTTGAAGCAGCACCACAGCTGTTGAACATGGCCCTTTTTAGCTTTAGCGACCGAGGAGTGGCACTGCTCGGGATCATAATCGTTGTAGGCCTATGGGTTAGGGAACAGAGGGCATCGAAAATAACCCGCAATGGAGAGTCTCTCCGGTACGTCAAGACTCGATTCATTCCATGCTCTGAACGCAGACTGACAGACTTCCCCTATCCAGGAAGCCTCCCAACACGCTCCCCTTTGTTGGAAACGGAATCATATTCCTCCAGCCTCGCCAGCAGCTCTTTGGCTGGTTCGTCCGCTGCGAGCGGCTCTTTGGCTACGAGACGCTAGACATATCAGTGCCATCCCTCCCGCCAGGCGTCATCGTGAGCGACCCGCGCAACCTGGACTTTGTGCTGCGCAACGAGGGCGTCTTTGAAAAGGGCGACTTCTTTAAGCAGCGGTCATGGGACCTCTTTGGCCACGGCATCATCAACGTCGACGGCGAGCTGTGGCGGCTCCAGCGCAAGGCTGGGCTGCGCTTCCTCTCCGCGCCGACGCTGCGGGCACTGACGAGCGTGAGGCTGCCCGAGTATCTGGAGCAGGCGGTGGGAGCTCTCGGGCGGAGCGCTGGTGGAGGGGAGGTTGTGGATCTGCAGGCGGTTGTGCACGAGGTTACGACGCAGTTGATGGGACGGATGGCTTATAACATGGAGATGCACGCCGATGACGACTTTACGGTTGCATTCGAGTACGCCTCCGGGGCTACTGCTGAGCGCTTCCAGAATCCCCTGTGGTTTCTCACGGAGCTCGTCGCTGGGTCTCGGTTGCGTCGTGCTGTGGCGACTATCAAGGCGTATGGGAGACGCATCGTTACGAGCGCCGTGGCTGACCGGGAGGCATCTGACAGAGACAAGGCTGCTCGGTCTGATATACCCGGTAGCCTTGTTCAGTCGTTACTGGACTCGATCGGAGATGAAGGCCTCGTGGCTGACGCGGCGCTCAACTACCTCTCGGCCGGTCGGGATACTGTTGCCCAGGCCTTGACTTGGACGCTCTACTTGCTCATGAGGCATCCGCATGTAGCGGCTACGCTGCGTCAGTCGGTGCAGGGTCTACACGACGAGACTGGTACTGGATCTTCTGCCGCTGACGAACATCTCGCCGCCGAACTCCTCACGCCCGTGCGGCTGCCGTACCTTCTAGCAGTCTTTTACGAATCCCTCCGCCTCCGACCCCCGATCCCCTTTGAGATCAAGCAGGCCCAGCAAGCCACGACACTCCCCGACGGCACTTTCCTACCCGCCGGCGCTATCGTCGTGTGGTGCGCGTGGGCGATGGGCCGCTCCCGCACGACATGGGGTTCAGATGCCGATGACTTCCGCCCGGAGCGATGGCTCACTACCTCGTCCTCGGGGGACGTGACCGTCGCGCAGAGGCCGGCGTCCGAGTTTCCCGTGTTTAACGGCGGGCCGCGCGTGTGTCTGGGCAAGAAGATGGCAGAGCTCGTCGCGGTGCAGACGCTAGCGCGGTTGATGCCCCTGTTCGACTTTGAGCCCGCCTTTGAGGGGGAGAGGGTGAGTAAGAGCAGCCTGACGTTGCCCATGGAGGGAGGGTTGCCGGTGTATGTGCGGTGTAGATCGTCGGTCTCACAAGTACAGTCACAGGAGAAGATGGGCTCAGATGTGAAATGAAAATGCTCTTACTTTTACCCCTGGTATCTCGATGCATAGAGTACGCTCAGTCAAATGTAATCTTGGATCCCGCAAACGACGTCGTCTTTGCCGAGTCCTTTGCCTTCTTGCGCGCCTCCCAGCTGGGATGCAGCGGTCCCTCGTCGTCCTTGTGCAGCGGCGGCCTCTTGACCTCGGGTCTCCTCGCATCGCCGCCCTGCCTAGCGAGCGGGTTCTGTATGCCCTTCTTCCACGGTGTGCGCTGCTGGTCGTCTCCGCCCTCGACGGCGCCGCGTCTCATGTCCCAGCCCGAGTCTCGACCGCCCTGCTGGGCCGGCTTCTTGAGGTGCTTTGCCTTGGTGCCGAATTTCTTCTCCCAGATGAGCTGGCGAGCACGTTGGCCGCGTCGCTTCTTGGGCGGTGCGACGTCAATGTCGGAGGCAGACTCGGAGCCGGAGATGTAGCCGCCCATGAGGGACGGGAGGAAGGTGGAATTGGTGGGACGGGCGGGCACCGAGGCGGTCTTGTCCTTCTTCTTCTTGGCTGGAGGTGGTGAGGCGGACGAAGAGATTGAACGCCGTTGGCGGGTTTCTGGTTCAGAGTCGGATTCAGAATCGAGTTCGGGTTCGGCGTCGGAGCCAGAGATGGAAATATCGTCGAGGTTCACCTTCTCCTTGCCTTTGAACCGTTCGAACCTCTCGTCGTCGAAATCGTCTTCGTCTTCGTCATCCGAACCGCCTAGCAAATGGTCGTACTTGGACACTGCATCTTCCTCTTCAGCTGCAACGTCGCTGTCGAGATCTTCGGGCTCCTGGGCAGCATCATCGGCGTCCGAGAAACCTTTAAAATCCGACTCTTCACCATCGTCTTCCTCCTCCTCCACTGATTCACGCACGTCTTCCTCAATAACCTTTTCCTCGACCTTGGGCGTCTCCTCTATCCGATCAGAGGGTTGTTCTTCCTGCTCCTCTCGCTTGGACTTGCGCACCCGCTTCCCTTTCCCGGGCAGGGGAACATCGAGGGCTTGGCACACGGTGGTGACGGCGCTGTCGATAGCCTTTTTCACGGGGTCGCGGTTGTAGAGTCCACTCGTAACATTGTGCAGAGCGGCCTGCTCTTCCGGTGATAGCTCGGGCTTGGGAACGCCGGTGCGGATCTCTTCGGGGAGGTCGGGCGATGCAGCGAGTGTCTTGTGTTTGAGGATGGACGAGTACATGTGGGCGCGAGCGGTCTGGTGAAGGTCGAGGGACTGTGCAGTAGACCAGTCAGTAATCGTTGAGCCTAGCTTGATAGCGATTAGAGGATAGTCACCTTTAAAACCATGACCTCTCGATCCAGTCTCTCCTTCTTGTCAGGCTCGAGGCCATCATCTCGAAGTCTCTTGCTGAGCCTCTGACGCTCAAAGCCCTTGGCAGCCTTGAGAGCCTTGGAGACGTCATTGCAGTGCTTGTCGAGCTTGTCGGCCAAGCTGGGTTCCCCGCGTTTTCGCTTTGGCATTCTGCGCGTCGTGCGAAGGCCTTTTATGTTGCAAGAGGTTCGCTTCCGCAGCGTCGCAAAAAGTTGGATATCGGAGCCGCAAAGAAACCTCTGCTGGTGCGAGGAATGGCTGGGCACTGTGATATACCCGCTAAAGATGTGTGTCTTCACAGTGCGAAGCTAGTAATGCGGGCTAGACAGCCGCTGTATCCTTGCTTCCACCCACATGGACATGGTGGGGGAATTGGCGATGCGGGGGCAGATGCGGCACCGCATCATCCCGAGCGACTTCCAATGTTACAGTAAACGTCTATAAACGTAGATTTTAACTTGTAGTTGATGTTAATTGGCTATAATGTCTTGCATAGCAATAAATCTGTGGGCTGCAGTGACTGGTTCGAGGCGGACCGAGTTGCAAAGTGTCGATCTACAAGATCCCACAGCTCATCATGACTTCTTTTCGATGCGGACATATTAGTTTCAATCTGTTCATGTACCATCAGCTATCTTCTCAGCTCAAATGTTGCCGGTACAATATGTGAATTACACAAATACACCTCGGCTTCAACCCGCCGGTCGAGGAAGTCAAGACATCCCTTGCAACAGTGAAAAAGCCGGTGCCTAGCATTGACTTCCTCCGGCATCAAGACTTCGGACATCAAGCGAAAGCATATTCATCTAGACATGCGCCGGCTGTTGATTGACACGATGCCTTGCTTATACGCTACACCCAGCCATGTTACACTTACCCTCTGTCTTCCGCTTAAAAGACAAGGATCCATAGCATCCGGAGGCCTCGCAGTGATGGCTGCCCGAGGGCCAAAGACGCCTTCGAAGGATCCATTGCGTCAGACTTCCAGCATTAATTTCTAGGACGTCATCCAAGCTGTCCACATGCGTGAGATTCTCACGGCAGAGCTCGGTTATGGTGTTTCGGCAGCACGACAACAGCTGCAAACCTGGATATTCACCCGGCGAGTATCCAACCAAGCCGAACAGGTAGCGCCAGCGTCCACTTCCCATCGACTAACCTCGGGTATAGTTCAAGGAGTTGCGTGTGCGTGTGTGTCTCCCTGCCAAGAGTTCCCGAGTTGTTTATCTTCGGCACATAAAGTGACGAATAGTACCTAGACCGTCCAAGCGGCGCATGGGAGGGAGCGTCGAGGGTCCCATCCTTGACTGCCTATTGGAAACCCCCTCGACGTGTCTGGGACGGGCGGTTCCAGCGAGGCGGCTGGGCAGCACACAGAGACATGGGCTGGCACGTTGCTATATCTCGCATCCCGAGCGGTCGCCTCCTTCTAAGCGGCGGACAAGAGAAGCCCGGCTCGGCTACTTGCTGGCAGGTTTTTCAGAGAATACATAACCTAGTTATGCAGCGGAAGTTCCACTGACGCAAAGCTCAAGAGTGAGCTTCAGAGTGACTGTTTTGTTGGAGAATAGAAGTGAAGAGTGGAGCGGGCCGAGTGGAGAGGGAGACATGGATCATGGTCACTGACAAGGGGGCCCGAATTCCCGCAAGTTGAAGTCCGGGAGTTTGAGCCGGATAGAGGCCCAAACTCAGCCACGAGGCTTGGAGCCCTGAGGGTCAGATATGTCACAAATGATTTGATGATGGGACGGTTACGGGAGGGGAATGGGCGAATCAAGGCCTCGCGCTGATTCAGCGTTGTCTGAATGGCCTAAAAGGCCGTGATAGATCCATAGGGCTGGCTCCATTGCTTGAGGTCTTGGATCGACATCCTTTTTCTCGCACTTGTACAGCCGGTCGTCCAACCAGGGCGTCTCGATATCGTCTGGGGTGAGCTCGACTTTTTCGAAATATTATTGTATTACCGACTCGGCCCTACCCCTTACCTGACGACGTCGGCGGATGTGGTATCTTGGCCGAGCAGGGTACGACGTCTGGCGTCTCGACGCGAAGGGTCGTGCCGTTGACGGTCAGAGTCGGGTGATTCTCTCGGTTGGACCTGATCTTGGGGCACGGTCGACGGGTGCGGTCATGGAGACTGAGATTATTGATATAAATCAAGTCATGAGGCGTCGGTACCCGTCTCTTACCGGCGGCATGATACAATATTGGTGACGGGGTTCAATGGGTGCCGACGTGGTATCTTTGTCTATCCGACGGCACCGGAACGAGTTACATACAGCAGCACGGTCTAATAAACTCATGCAACGCCTTTTGTAGCGGGCTTGCTTTGAGGCACAGCGGTTTTGCATCATGGAAAGGGCGCCATGCATCGCCCGTCAACCCCCAAACAATGGACAAGAAAGAGGCTGCAGCACCCTCATCATGATGGACCGTGATTTTACCCACCAACCCCGTAATCTATGCAAGATGGATGGGCGTCCCCCAACGTTGCTGGGCAGTGAGGCAGGTAGGTCCGAATACTCCGGAGAAGTCATGAGAGGGCTCTAGACAGGGGGCGATGCTTGGTTGGAGATGGAGGAGGAAATGTCGAGATTTTGGGGTCGAGACCCAGTTCAGGACTGATCTTGGGGGTTGGGGTTCCTCTGGGGACAGGCACTAAGGAGATGTTCCTGGGCTTGTTGAAGTCCCAACCTACCTTGTTCACATGCTTGTGTTTTTTTGTTGTGTAAGACCATCATGGTGTCTTGGTAGATAGGCGTTTCCCCCTTTTGGTTTGGTCTTGTCGACTCCGAAAGTGGTTCCTCAGAGGCTTCTTCCTCGGGACCCGCCCGCACCGGACTTACAAAGAACGGAATTGCTCATCATGGGGATCAACCCCCCAAGACACGCCCCGGACCCCACTGGACGATGGCCCAAGCTCTCTAATGCAAGCTATCTCAGCTTTTGAGGCTCTCTCAACCTGTAATTAGTGTGTCTCGTTGGGCTCCTCATCTGCCTGCGTTTCCCGCGCCAAGGCGCCTCAGTCTCGCCGTCAAAAGCAAAGCCGACGTCAAACGCATGCTCTGGACCTGAACAAGCTGCAGCAAATGCTTGGTGTTTTTGACGTTGGCCGACGTCATCGCTTATATTGGGATGCAGAAGATAAGGTCCAGATCTGAAAAATGTGCGAATACGACATGGTCGAGTACGGCATCTCCAGGGCCGCCGTGTTGTCCTTGAAAAGACTCAGACGCAATCTCACTGACCCCGTTCCTCGGAGTTGTATTCTTTCAAGATCGGAAAGTATTACGTGTTGCAATGGCTCGGCGAGCCCCTTCCATGTGGTTTGCCAGCCCATAACCGAGGATATGAGATATTCAAGATGAGACGGGCTACACCGGGCGGCTTTGCCACGGCTATGGCCTTTCTGGACAGGGTCTCGAGGAAAAAGAAGGTATCCGTGCATTGTTCTAGGAGTTCAATCTCCTAGTTTCACTGTCTCCAGTTCGAACGGGTAGTAGCTGTGGCATCCATGCTCTTGTCCCTGGCCACGACAGGGGTGTGGGGAGAGGATATCGGCTGGCAGCTATTGGGTATAAAGAGGCGGTGCAATATTTGTGCATCTTAGAATCAAAGCATGTCTAGGAAATCAAGTTTCGATTATGCGTTGTTTCTTGTGGTTCACAGTCAAGGTCACCACCGTTGGGGTCCTTGGCTTAGACGAGCAAGCCTTTGAACTGGGCGGTGTCAGATGGGAGACGATGACAAAAAGATCAATACAGTCTCAGTGCGATGCCAGCAGCGAATTGTCCTCTGTATTTTGAGTGGACCCTTTGATCGATGTTACTCTACCACGAGCCGCCTTGACGGTTTCTGTTGTTGATGGCTTCTCATCTGCATCCATATTTTGCTTTGCCCAGTCAGATATCCAATGCCGGTCGAAGCCAACATGGCTGTCTACTCTCTGCTGCCTTATTAGTTGTGGCGCTTATCCCCCACGATTTATACGGCATGAAAAGCAAAACCGCACAGCTAAAGTGCATGTCGGATGCAGCATCTGGCTCCTACTAAGATGCCGAGGATTTACATCTTGATCCGCCCTCCTCATCTCTCTATTTAGCAGCCCCGGCCCGGGCCCACCCAGGCTTTCATCCAGGCTCTTGTTCAGATATTCAATCGCTTAGGGGCTCATAACATAGAAGCCCCCGGGCTCTGAGATGAGGCGCAAGCCGTGTCGTAGAGGGTCGCCCTGCCCTGATTGAGCCTGGGCTCCTACAGCTGGACCTGCATGCATAGCTCCATCACGATTCATCTCACCACTTTGGCCTTGACGGTGACACGTTTATTTTGGAAAATCAAAGTCCGAAACACCCGCTGAAAGAGCATGGATGAGCCTTGTTGAATACAGGGGAACATTGGGGTAAGACACGCCTGACGGTTGAACAACAGCTGCCATTTACCATGGCGTCGTCATTGCCGGACTTTCATTCCACCACCAACAGCTCAATAGCCAAGGTTAAACAGCCAGCCCCAACCCAAGGTAACGCATCTCCACGTCCACACCCGGCGTAGCTGCAGTCACACGACGCTTGGCCAATTGCTTGCTTTTTGGCAGCACAGAAGCGTAGGCCAAGAGATGAGAAGCCCCCGCCTCTTGTCTACCAAGTCAGCTCCAGCGCAAGAGAGGGGAAATGCAAATGCGAGACCTGGGGCTTGCTAATCGACGACATGGCAGTTTGGCCCTTTCAACAAAAAAAGAAGAAAAAGAAGAGAAGGGACCCGGCCATATGTATCTGCCCTTGAAAAGAAAGAGGACGAGACAAGGCTTTGAAAGAAAGGATGGAGAGCGTTGACATACTATGTATCTGCTGAGAGAGAGAGAAACAAGACCAAGAGGGAGGGGGGCCATTCCCGAGCCCGCCCAACGGCGTGACGCTGATTACATGCCCAAACGGCCATGAGACGCGAGGGAGACAGCCTTTGATCGCCGTGCCGTTGTCCCCCAAAAGCCAAAATAGCCATGGATCCCATCCCATCCCATCTCAACCCCGCAGTTTCAAGAGCAGTCGAGTTGACGAATGCGACGCCGTGACGACGTCAACGGGCTTTGCGCCCGACCAGTAGCACGAGTCGGCAGAAGCAGTTGCACAGCGCTCAACACCAAAATAGGCCAAGGTATCGACGGGCTGAACCTTGGCTGCCCTCGTCAATCCCTCTCTGGCCGCTGGTGGAGGGTCGCCAGTGGTTGATATCAGCGCGGCCGACGTGATGCTCGACCATCGGTGGTAAGCTGGATGTATATCACGGCAGGTCTCGTGCTGCCTCCAGTTGCATGAATGCATCAACATCTCTCCGAAGACCACCGAGAGAAGGGCGAAAGGAATAACAACCAACTTGCTGTCGACGCAGCTTCCCCTCTTCTCTGCCACCTAGAAAAGGGTAGCCAGCCAGTTGATGTCCCCTCTCGACGCCTCAGTCGCAGTCGAGCTTCACTTCCTCTTAATCTGCCTCCCTCCCAACCGTCCACGTCTCCCTCCTTCACCTCCTCTACGTTGAACGCCGATCCTAGAGTTTCCAGTCAGACACGCTCTGTTGAGACCAGTTCCAACCATTTCATCAGGCCCGTCCTCAACCATTGCAAGTGGCTGTGCCCTTCTCATACTCCTCCAACCATATCCGAGTGAACCGGTCTTGAGCTGCATAGCTACAGCTTCATTGCCCAGCGCCGCCCATCAATCTCCGTTGTGAGCTCCCCCGCCCGGCACTCGTTCCCATCCAGACCCAGGCTCCTATCCGACCCGTCGTCTAATCATCCGCGGCAACAGTCGCGGCAGTAACAAACAGAGACCCCACGGGTCCTCGTCTTCTTTCTCGTCGGATCGCGCGCCTGCAACCCGCTCCATCGGTAAGCATCCATACCTCTTGCTTATTCCTCCAAACGTCGTCGTTCCCTCAGCCATTCCTCATGCATCTTCTCCCCAAACCAAGGAGCCCAGGGCGAGATCCACCCGGCGGTGGGCGGGTCCCAGCCCGGGACTCTACTCCCGTTCGCATTCCCATCTCTACACACCCCC
>JABEYC010001270.1:0-12089 GCA_013266195.1 Fusarium zealandicum
GGACGATGAAGATGAAGAAGAGGACGATGAAGAAGAAGAAGAGGACGATGAAGAAGATGAAGAGGATGAAGAGGAGGGGGAGGGGGAGGGGGAGGAAGAAGAGCACGACAACCAAGACGAAGGACACGATGACTTTGACAGACGGCAATGCGATCACGACGGAGGCCAAAACGATCCCCCGCAGCCAGAAGATGAATCTCTCTCCGATATTGGCTCTCCGACACTCCCCTGCGTGGCCTGCACGGCTCGCCCACAGTACAAGAGACTGCCTTACTGTGTTCCTTGCAACTTCAAACGTCGCGGCTGGAAGGTCTGCGACTTGTGCAACTTTGCCCTCCCCACGGTAGAGGACCGAGGCTTCTGCACCTTTTGCGTCCCCCATATGCCAGAGTACGATGCTCTGCCCCCAGAGCGCTGGCACGCGGCCAGACTCAATACTCTGGAGATCATGGGCCTGAGGCGTATGGTCTATTGCGCTACCTGCGGGACAAAGAGAGCTGTCAACAAGAGCTGCGAGGTCTGCCCAAGGCGCCAGATTCGCATGAATCCTCGGAATCACGCGGCGGGCTCACAGCAAGTTCACCAGTCTAACGGAGCACTCCATCAATCTGCCAACAGAGGCTAGCAGCCTCAGCAAGCCGATCCGATGCCGCGTCTCAACGCTGGGATTTTAACGGCCCCGGCCAACAATGCACAACAGCCTCGCCGCCATTTCTGGCCTCAGCCGAACCCAGCGCTTCAGCAACAGAACGCTGCTCCCAGTGGTGGAGTCAACCCAGGAAATCTGGCTCACACATACCAAACAACGCAACAGCTAAACAACAGCCAGGTGATGAACGCGCAGCGTCACCAGATGCCTCCTTCGCAACACGGAACCACCACGCTCCCTGCGCAACAGCAATGGCCCGCCGTTCCAGGACTCAATGCTCCGATCAGAAACGTGTCTCAAAACGGAGCCCCGGCCGTGCCGTATGCCACTGGTGCCGACAGTGTGCATGCGAGAAACTTGCCTGCAAACTTCAATCGAATGCGAGGCAATGAGACGTTTAATCAGGCTGGCCAGGGCAACGGCCTTGTCTTTCGGGGATCCCAGGATAACTCCATGCACAACATGTCGGCTCAGGGCAACGCGCTCAACATCTCAGCTCGAGGCAATGGCGGTATGCCTAACCAAGGAGCGCAGGGAAACTTCATGCCTAACGCTTCAGTTCAGGGCAATGGCATGCCTAACCAGGCTGCTCAGAGCAATAGCTTTGTCTTTCAGGGAGGCCAGGCTAACTCTATGCCTAATATATCAGCTCAGGGCAATGGCATGCCCAACCAAAGAACGCAGGCAAACGCCGTACCTAACGTTCCATTCCAGGGGAATGGCATGCTCAATCAGAGAGCCCAGGGAAATCACATGCCCAACTTTCCAACTCGGGGCAATGGCATGCCTAACCAGGGTGCTCAGAGCAATGGCTTTGTCTTCCAGGGAACCCAGGGCAATATCATGCCTAACACTTCAGCTCAGGGAACTGCCATGCGTAACCAAGGAGCGCAAGGCAACACCATGTCCAACTTTCTTGTTCAGGGCAGCAACACGCTTAACCAGGCTACTCAGAACAATGGCTTTACCGTACAGGGAACCTGGGGCAACGGAACAATCAACCACCCAACCCAAAGCAACGGTCCGGACCTTTCCTATAAACCAAGGGGCGATTCCACGTCCCTCCCACCTGATAACGGAGAGGCTCTCTTTTGGATTAAACTGGTACCGACCGCAAATGGCTCCTATGTCCCCTACGTCAGTGGAACCCTCAATGTCCAGGGCCCAAACACTGGGGCTGGCAACTCAGCAGTCCCAATGAACGGGCCGATCTTCAACCCAGGGCCTGCCAGAGCTCCCAGCCTCGTCGCGAATACCGGTGCCGCGGCGATAGACGCAAACGCAGCACAACCTCAGCCTTCTCGTCGCCCAATTGCCAACGGAGCGTTGCCTCCTCCTGCAGCTGCCAACAGAACATTGCCTCCTCCTCGCCCAGCTGCCAACGGGACACTACCTCCTCCTCGGCCAGTTTCCAATAGGGCACTGCCTCCTTCTCTTCCATCTTCTAACGGGACACTGCCTTCTAACGGGACACTGCCTTCTCGCCGCCCACTGCCTTCTTGTCGACCAGCTTCCAACGGAATGCAACCAAAGGAAGTATTGCCTGGCAACGCCCGTTTTCCTCCTCGGGGCGAAGATGACGAAGACGAGGAAGAAGAAGAAGAAGCACTATGAATTGACAAGGCGGTTCTTGCACAGCTCGGAAGATTGGATGTCGGATTTGCTTGTGCTTAACCATGAGAGACGATTGGTCTTGGCACAGCCATGTTTACTTTAATAACGGAGGCTTTCATACTTGGAAAGTCAGCGGCATTGGCATGGAGGCGTGATGGTAGTGGACTGTACGGATGCTGGAGAGTTGCAGGGTGAGGGACTATGAGACAGACGCTGTAAGTTTTGCTTTACAAAGTTGGAGGAATTGTACGAAGTTGTAGGAATAAGCAAGGATGAGAAGATGTGACTCTGGCCCGCGATGGACTACCAGGATGATTTGATGAAACTGTAGGAGAGTCAGGATGGATACTTGAATCGAGATCATGTTATGTACAAGGAGAGACAGGCCAGAAGAAACATGTACGAGATCAATAACAAGTTGTCATAAAGTAATTAACATAACCAAAGAAAACAGTGAGATCATTCTGTGACCAAAACAACATCGTTGATGGCCTTTTCCATATATTTGTCCAGTCCATAACACACCCAAATCAAAATTCCCAGCTACCATCCAATTATATATCTCCATTGTCAGTATACTAGTCTATCAACACTCCTGCGCAACATCGCCGCTCGGCATGGAGACGGAATACTCTAGGCCGAGCTTGACAGCCTTGCCCGGGTTCAGAGAAACCTCCCACGAGACCTGTCCTCCCTTCTTGAGGGCTGCCGTCGCCTTGCCCCATTTCTCATCCTCCTGCATCTCTCGGCCAGGAGCGCCTGCGGGCTGGCGCGGTCCCTCGAGGATCAGGCCACGAGGGGTCACAAGATCAACCCGCAGCCGGTCATCCTCGGAAACGGGGATCTGATCCAGGACGAGCAGGTTCGCCGCCTTCGCAGCAGAGACGCGCATGTTCTGCACCGTTATCGTGCGGACGTACACAGAGCTGTTCTCCTTGCTGAACATGCCGGTCGTGCTTCTGTGAACGTCCGGCTTGGGGTACATGACCTTGATAGCCGAGTCAACGCCCAGGCCGAGGTTCAAGAGCCCGCCCGAGCTACATCGGGGGATCTTGGCCTGCCCCATGAAACTGCCGTCCAGAGTCAGGCTAGCAGGGCCCCTGAGGAGGGTAAGCTTGCTGTTGTTCCGGAGCTTGGCCTTGAGATATGCGGCAGGCTGGTACTTGGCCACCACGGTGTGGCTGAAGTAGACATTTGAGAAGTGGATGCGGGCCACACGCTGCTTGGAGACGGTGAACTTGGGCACCAGAGTCTTGAGGCCTGGCAGGTCGTAGGTGGTTGTGAAGCCGGTTTCCTCGACGAGAGAGTCTTGGAACTCCAGCGAGGGCTGCACGTCGGACATCAGCGTGTCTTCTTCGTCAATGCCAATGCCGTCCTCTCCCCAAACGGCATCCATAGGTACTGCCAAAGGATAATGCGCAGTCTGCTGCTGCTGTTGCATAGCCTGTTGCTGCATAGCCTGTTGCTGCATAGCCTGTTGCTGCATAGCCTGTTGCTGCATAGCCTGAGACCTGCTAGCTTCGGGCATCGAGTCCTGCTCCTGCCTGGCGGCCATGAATCGTTTCGTATTGGCCTGCTCCAGAAGCATGAGCTGCATTTGATAGTCACTAGACGGCACGTTGTAGCGGGTTCTATCGATTCCAAACATGGCGTGTCTTGGCATAGAAACTGGGCCCGTGGCCTGCGCTTTCTTGTCGAGCCAGCTCTGCTGCTGTGAGCGTTCTTCGCGGCTGTTCATGACGTTGGTGTCAGGAGATGCGAATCCCTTACCGGCCATCTTGATATGCCATGGCGCGAGAATGGGGGTAGAGTCATCCATGCTCGATGATGAAGCGTGGGACGTGGACAGCGTGATTTTGCAATCCTCCCAGGTCTCCGACGTGGTGTTGTGGAGGCCAGCGTCGAAGCACAAGGTGCCTGTAGCCTTGACCGTGGAGAGCTGCAGGTCGTAACTTGGGGTCCAGAACGCCGAGTTCGTGATGTATGATATCAGCAAGTCGCAGGCAGGCGTTTCTTCGTGGTCTACGGTCTTGCTGGGCGACCGCTTGACAACATCAACGTCGCTAGAGACGGATTCGCGGCGAGACGACGCTGGGGTGAAAGCAGGGTTCACCTCGAGCTGGATATGTAGAGTGTAACAGTACTTGGGCCAGCAGCGTGCTCGCTCGTTGCGGACGCGGGCCTTTTCTTTATCGTGCTCCTCGAGGCGTTTAGCTTCCTTCTCTTGCTGCTTTGCCTTGAACTTTTGAACCTTGTTTCTGGCTTTGGATGCCTGGGTCTTGAGCTTCTTATCAAGCTTGCTAAGGCGGGTGTATTCGGCGCTGGCCTTAGTGACGGCATGGCTAGCAGACCGTTCCTGGCGGCTGGCGGCCATGCGCTCATCGCAAGCCTTCTCACGTTCCTGCTTATAGGTCTGAAGAACGTCACTGATGTCGAGGGTCGACCTTTTGACAACCGATTTGGAGTAGGCGTCAAGAATCTTGATACGCTCCTCGGCATTGGCGATGGCTTCTTTCGCTTGCTGGAAGTCATCTCTGAGGCTGACTAACTTAATTTTGACTTCCATCAAACCCTGCTGCTCCGGCTGATGGTCAGAGTCATCAGAGTCGTCTTCTTCACTCTTGGAATCATCCGCATCCGAGTCCGGATAGACTTCGTCAAAGATCTCGCGGTTTGGAAGAAACTCGACACTGATGCCAGTGATGGTAGCGGCGCCACTGCCATCGACCGTTACAGAATGTTTGTCAATCGTAGGACTGAGACCGACGATGGATATCACATTCGTGCCAGGCTAGGGATGGTGAGAGAGCTGTTGTAGGTAGATGGGATACATGAATAATTTGGGAGTAGCTTACCTTGAGCGGAACGTCCTGAATCTCTCGCTTGATCTGGGCCTGGGCGGGGAAGAGAGTCACAGAGCGAGTAGCCAGGTCTCGGACCTTGTATTCGACCTTGTGGGTGACGTCCATGGTGGGTGATGCCCTATAAACTTATAGGAATAGGATAAGGCGATGGAATCAAGAGGTTGACGACGGGAAGTGGGAGGATCACGATCTCGTAAGATACGCGATACAGATGCTAGACACCAGGAAGACAGGAAGTCTATGGTATATACAAGAAAGAATAAGGAGATATGTATGGAGAAGAGGGAGAGGAGGAGAACTGCCAAGCATAGCAGAAGTAGGGCGAGAAGGAGAGGGAGGACGAGATACTTATACTCGTAAGAGGGGAGCCAAGGGTAGGCAGAGAAGAAAGCAGAGACAGGTCACTTGTACTCAGGCAAGGCAACCTCACGCAGATTCTCTGAGTGAGTGAGTGAGTGAATGGAGGTGATGCCCAGTTTATCCAATGACAACCAGGTCTATCAAAGAATGATGTACTCAGGGTAGGTTCGCATTTGGTAGGCCTCGAATCAATCAGCTGCCTCATCTCGGAAAGAGCCTCAAGAATGAGAGGCCGAGCAAGCCCGAGTGAATGCGAACACTGAGGGGAGAGGCAGAAGGCAAACGGGCATGGGTGGCTGCTGAATCATCTAGACCTATAGAACTCGATGCTACTTTGCTGCATGTATTTATTGCCTCAGGTCTGAGGCCACTAGATCTGCTTCACTTAACAACCTGGAAAGTGTTTCGACGGCTTCTCCCGAGCTTCGCAAATCACTTCGCCAACAATGAAAAATTGGCATGAAACACTATTTCACTGCCCGGAATGTTTCCAGAACCAGTCACAAATCGAAAGTGGATGAGCTGGCGGCGAAGATGCTCAACCCCCCATGTTTGGTATCACCAAAACCCCCCAGAACAAGGGCCGGGATACCTGCATCGTCAAAACACAAGACGAAAAAAGGTAACCACTTCGGTTTGGCCTCACGAGGAAACATTCAAGATGCCTGAACGTGGCATTTCCTGCTTTCAGGCTTGGCAATTGTAAAAATAGCAATCTTGTCAACCCAATCGTTCGCTCTCACTATCTCGCAGATCCATATCACGCAAACGTTAAACGAGACAAATCGACTATGTTGGGCTGCCGCATCGTCCCTTGTCTAAGCGACTATTAAACCCAGGAGGTATCGCTTGAGCCATGTGGCCGGCCTGACATCTATCGATAGCCTCCCATCAGTATGGTTCGTCGCAATCGAACAACTTCACCTTACCGTCGATCGCGGACTTTGATCACCGGTGACGACCTCCACCACGCAGTGAGTGGCATCGCTGAGCCTGGCTTTGAAAACCTCGACCTGGATGTGAACCCTCACTTTACGCGACCGTCCTTAGCCGAGGAACCGCGCCTTGTACAACGGGCGCGCTTTGACATTGAAGCTCCGTCAGCAGTACATGCCCGAAGACGAAATATCATTGTTGTTCTTCTGTACGAGATTCAACCCCGACGACAAAGTCTCGGAGCAGAGCGGTGCAGGTTCAATGTGGACCGAGACACCTTGTTCACGCATTTACCGAGGACCAGACACGCAGTGAGACGAGGTGCTCTGGACCTTGAGACCTTTTTCTTGCCGCAGGATATGGAGGCACATCCCCCAAACCTTATCCATCGGGCTCTTTTGTTCGTCTTTCGGCACCTGGAAGAGTTCTCGCGGACTGGTGCGTTGGATATGTTTGGAGCCGCCGAGCAGCAGATTCAAGATGCGCCGGTTCGTGCCCATGCGGTGACGCAGTGGGCGGCTATGATACATGCTATATGCATCGTCCTGGACAACGACCGGGGATTAGCATGCTCGGAGGATCTGCTTCGCCATGTGCTCGAGTTTTTCGAACACCTCATACAGGACGTCCATAATCTACTTGGCTGGGAGCAGACGTCGATTCTCTTCGAGGCTTTTGCGGGAATCTTGCGCACAAGGCGACGAGACTTGGTAGACCAGATTCGCAGGATCTGGGACAGATTCGACCCCGAAGTTCAGGAACAGCTGTTGCGGGACATGAGGCGAGCCTTGCCGGCCGAGGGCGTCGATGGTACCGCGCACCGCATGTATCGAGCCCTGGGATACTGAGAGCCATTGGATACCTCGCCAAGACCCGAATTACCACGAGAGAGAAGAGAAAACAAAGAATCATATCATTTCACCTCTCGCTTTGGGACATATTCAGATCCCTCAGTAGCTGGCATCATGTCACTCAATTGCATAAAATCCCCAGCCTCATCAATTACGGCCCTGGTGTCCCCCACCCCACTTGTCACCCGAACGTCATGGTCATGGGCTGGCCTCGTTTCTACCAGCCTCTCTCCACCAGACCAGCTCAGCAAAAAGCCGTGATCCTCGTCCTCTTGTTGCTGCGTCGGGCAGAAACACCCTGTTACAGCCGGACTCTTTAGCGCTTGCTTTGTTCTTGTTAATCCGTTCATCTACCTTTTGTTTATGTGAAGCAGGCCTCACTAAGTAACCATCATGTCGGAATTCCGCAAGCCCAAGTCACCGCTCCGGGCTATGGACCCTCAGCCCATGCGCACCCCGTCTCCCCCGTCAGCCCGAGGACCAGAGAGAACAAAGTCCTATCCAGGTCCCGAGTCTCAGCAATACGGTTCTCAGTCTCAGAAGTATGGTCCGGAGCAGCAATATGGATCCCAGTCTCAGAAGAAGTATGGTCCTGAGCAACAATATGGTCCTCAGTCTCAGAAATACGGCCCTGATCCTCAGCAATATGGTTCTAAGCCCTACAATCCGCAGGACTACGCCAGCCAAAGCTACAATCCCCAAACATATGGTCCACAGGACTACGGCTCTCAAAACTACCCGTCCCAGAACTACGACCAGGCCTACAATCCCCAGGACTATCCTCCCGTTTCTGGCCCTCAGACGGGCGCTCAGGCTCAGGCCGGTCCCAGCAACAACCTCCCTGTGCGACCCGTGTCTGGGCCGTATCTTCCTGACCATGCTGGAGCAATGGCAACAATGTCGAATGCTCAGATGGCACCCACCATGGCCCCAACTACGCTTCAGGACCTTCAGGCTCTCAAGACAAACTGCCAGTTTGGCCTGCGCGAGTTTCTCAGCCTGCAGCGTCAGCGGCGGAGCGGTGACTCGCCAATGTCGGCGTACGATCTGGATACGCGCATCCGTACCCAATCAACTGTGATCTTGAGCGACCTTAGGACCCTTCAAAGCGAGGTCCGCGGTATCGGAAAAGAAGCCGAGAGCCACCGTTGGAGAAGGTGGATTATCGGTGGCGCCATGTGAGCTTCTCTCTTCCTCATACTCAAGATTTATCTTCTGACATCAATACAGTGCTACCTTTATCCCATTTATCCGCAGATTCTGGCGTCGAAACGATGACGATGTGGAGTCAGGGGCATCGGCCAACGACACCGAGTACGCTTTCCGCAAGTCCAAGGGCCTTCTTGAGCACATTAAGAGTGCAATCCTTGGACGAGGCAGGTTCGCCAAGCTGGCGTTTGTCGTGTTCGCAGTGCTCTTTGTCTTTTCCAACGAAGTGTCGGTCCGGGTGGCTCGGACCACGCAAAAGCGTCTCAAGAAGCTGTGCGCAAGGATCGAGCAAGGGGATTCGGACTTTGACGACAAGGACATGAAGGTTCTGGAGGGCTGGCGATGGAGGATTCTGCTGTGGTAGGCTTTCTGGTGTAGAGAAAGCTGGCGGCGTCATAAAGGCGATGAATTGGATATCGTAGTATGGGGAAATGATTGTAACGAAGCCTAGGCGATTGCATTTCTGGTGCTTTTTCTAAAGTCCTGGATATTTGAGAATTGGTAGCATAAATCCGATCCATCTTGACTGTATTTGTTCTTTGGTGTGGAATATTCGTCATGATGCTGGTGGTATCTGGTTAGTTATTGTTCTGGTCATATTTCGGTTCGTGCGCTGGGCGACCAAGCATGTCGCGTCGCCACCTGAAGTTGTCATGTAATTATTGGCGAATCGCGCACTCTCGTAAACGAATGCTTCGTCAACAACACAGCCAACAACAAACACATCACCATGGGAGAGAAACGCAAAGCCACGGAAGAAGCCCCAGGCCAACCAACGTTCTCCGCCGTCACTGAAGCTCACCAAACAACCTTGCAGGGGGGGCCTCCAACCGACGACCTCACTCGCGACCGTCGCTTTGCTGAGCTCTACTCAGAGGCGCCCGACTTCCAGCAGTTGGCGCTACAAGACAAAGAGTTTGCTCAACTGTATGTCTTTCACTGCTCTCCATTGCCGTCCAGACTGAGAAGCCTGCTAACGCGGTTGCTTCAGGTGGAACCAACACAAGGCCGATTTTTTCAATGATCCGGAATGCGTCAGGCAATTGACCAAGACGCTCCTCAAGTTGGACTTTGGGCTGCAGATTGAGCTGCCTGATGATCGACTATGCCCTCCTGTGAGTCGTTTTTTTTTCTGCCCATAACGCGGTATCGCTCCTAACGTGAGCTGCCAGGTTACAAACAGGCACAACTACGTGCTGTGGCTCAAGGACCTCTTAGATACTACCTTCTATGAGAAACAAGGTCGTGAAATTGTCGGTTTGGATATTGGCACAGGAGCAAGCTGCATCTATCCTCTTCTGGGTTGCGCCCAGCGACAATGGTCCTTCATCGCGACCGGTCAGTTGCTTGAGCTTTCTTTTACCGGTGCCTATCTAACAAGGCGCAGATATTGATACCAAAAGCCTCGGGTTTGCTCGTACAAACGTAGCCCTCAACAAGCTTCATGACCGAATCCACGTCGTTGAGCGAAAACCGACCGATGCCATCATCCCACTTGATGATCTGGGCATCGACACAATCACTTTCACAATGACAAACCCGCCCTTTTACAAATCCGAGCAGGAGATGCTCGAATCCGCCGAGCAAAAGTCCAGCCCGCCCCTCACAGCATGCACAGGCGCCAAGGTCGAGATGATCACCGACGGCGGCGAGGTTGCCTTTGTCGACCGCATCCTCCGGGAGTCGCTCGTGCTGCGAGAGCGTGTGCAATGGTACACATCCATGTTTGGCTTCCTCGCGAGCCTGGTCGACTTTGTCGGCAAGCTGCGCGAGAACGGAATCGACAACTACGCCGTCACCGAGTTTGTCCAGGGGAACAAGACGCGACGATGGGCGGTCGCGTGGAGCTTTGGGAGCATGAGGCCGGCGCAGAATGTCGCGCGAGGCATCAAGACGGCCGTGCCGAAGAATGTACTCCCCGAGATCACGGAGGAAACGGTCGTCGATATACCTCTGATTGATAAAGCAGGCAAATTTGCAGATAGGCTCAAGGGCGAGATTGCAGAACTTGAGCTGATCTCTTGGGAATGGGATAGTGAGCGCTTGGAGGGCACAGGGCGAGCAGTGGACAGAGTCTGGGCGCGAGCGTGGAGGAGACGCAAGAAGATGGAGATGGAGACTGAGGCGGAAAAGTCCAAAACTGGGGAGCAAAAGTGCGTCTTTGCATTCAAGGTGTTTGTCAGGGTATCCACGGATCAAGTCTCTGTTGGATGTCGATGGCTGGAGGGTCATGATGCTGTTGCCTTTGAGAGTTTCCGGGGGTATTTGAAGAAGACGGTGCAAGCGTCACTGGGCCCCAAGCAGGAAAAGATATAGACTTCTAGTTGGATGTAATAATAGTCAATGTTGTTCACTCAAGGAGTGGCTTATGTCTGGCTTGCTACTGGTTGCTTATGCTGTACCGCTCTGTTTTGCTACACCCAGGCCAACTAAAACAACAGATCTTTCATACAGTCACTATATGTCTTGTAAGTCTTTTAACTTATTTGTATTTTGGTAATCATATGTTACTGATCTAGATCGTTATGCTATTGGGCTTTTGCGCCTCGTCATTATCATTGGTGAACAAACAAATATCCTTTTCATCGCTACCCTTCTTTTTCATCCATCTGGCGCTCAAATGTTGAGGTTACCAATGGTGATGCTCTTGATGTTTTGGTACTCGGCCATGCCGTACAGACTGCCCTCCTTGCCGTAGCCGCTCTCCTTGACACCGCCGAAGGGAGCCTCGGCGGCGCTGATCTTGCCGGTGTTGACGCCAACCATGCCGACCTGCATCTTGTGGGCAACGCGCATGACGCGGCTGACATCCCTGGAGAAGAAGTATCCGGCGAGACCGAACTCGGTGTCGTTGGCCAGGCGGATGGCGTCCTCCTCGGTCTCGAACTCGAAGATGGGAGCCAGGGGACCAAAGGTCTCGTCCTTGGCAACGGCCATCTCGGTGGTGACTCCTGAGAGGACAGTGGGCTGGTGGAAGAAACCGGGGGAGTCGGGAGTGCTGCCACCGGTCTCGACCTTGGCGCCCTTGGAGACAGCGTCGGCGACGTGCTCCTTGACCTTGTCCACAGCGGACTTGTTGACGAGGGGCCCCTGGGTGGTGGCCTTGTCGAGACCGCTGCCCATCGTGAGGGCGCTGACCTTCTCGACGAGCCTGGCAGTGAAGTCCTTGCAAACGCCCTTCTGGACGTAGAGTCGGTTGGCACTAAATGCAATCAGTAATGATAGACAAGCAGTCAATGAAAAGAAACTCACCAGACGCAGGTCTGTCCAGAGCATCGGAACTTGCAGAGCATGGCGCCCTCGACAGCGAGGTCTAGGTCGGCATCGTCGAAGACAATGAAGGGGGCGTTTCCACCCAGCTCCAGGCTCATCTTCTTGAGGGTACCGGTAGCAAGCTTGGCAAGCATCTTGCCGACACCAGTGGAGCCGGTGAAGGAGATCTTCTTGACCAGAGGGTTGGTGCACAGCTCGGTAGCGGCCTGACGGTCACGGGTGGGGAGGACCTGGATAGTCGCGGGGGGGAGGCCGGCCTGGACGGCGAGCTTTGTGAAGGCGAGGGCCGAGTAGGGGGTCTCGGAAGCAGGCTTGATGACCACGGAGCAGCCG
>JABEYC010001275.1:0-13201 GCA_013266195.1 Fusarium zealandicum
TCTCTGCCTCGCCCAATTTTGGGTCTCCGGACCGGATCAAATGCCCACATGAGCCCGTTGCTGATCAACTCCTCTTTGCCCTTTGCACCGACTCCCGGCCGGACTTTGCTCTTTGTCAACCCGCGCGGCCGCCACCAAGAGCCCGCAAGTAAAGCAGCGCAGCAGCAGCAGAGCCTGCCCGCCGCTGCGTCGCACAGCGCGCGGGAACAACTCATTATCTGCCACGCATGCCAATCAGTCACTTTACACTTTTAGCGTCGTATTTCACTTGACCTATTTCCTTGCGAGGCCAGCCAAAGAGGCGAATTGTCCTTTTCTCAGACCACGATCCTCAGCTCGACCGACACTCGCAACATGACAAATGTCGGCAAAGAGACCTCATACGCCCTTATCCCACCATGAATGGCTTGTTTGTGCTTCATGTGCACTGCACTGATCTGGAACTAGGGGCATATTCTCTCTTTCCCCGTCTCCATCCTTGTCCAGCTCTCTTTGTCTCGAATCCTTTGCCGAGGACGTGCTTATCTCAGGCTTCTCTGCCGTTCCGTGACTAACCAGCCGCCGCAAGCCTTTGCCGCTCTCGCTCTCTCTATCACGCGACACCGCTCTTGAGCCCAATCTCCCCTTGATTGTCCATCATCCATGGATGCTACGTGCCCTCTTTCCATTCTCGTCTTCGGTCCACCTACTCTGCATCCCTCCCCCTTGCGGCTGTCTCCCTCTTTTCCGCACTCATTCAAATATCCCCTAGCAGCCTTGCTCGCTGCCCAATCGCCTGCGGTCCAAGGATTTCTCGTTGCAATCTGCCGCTATCTTGTCTCGGCCTCGACTCTCAGGGACCTTGTTAGCCTGCTCCACCCGTCTCTTTGCAACTAACAGCGGAACCAACCTAGTCGGCCAATCATGGCTTAGCTGTTCCGATAGCCGACCACCGACAACCTCTCTCTGATGAGTGGCTGTCCCTTTGATTGACAGCACAACTCTGTCGGTTTGTGCTGGCAACTCGAGCATCACGAGGACAGCGAGCGAACGACGAGTTCAGTCCTGTCAATTCTCAACGAGCATTCACAGTTGTCTCGGAATGGGCCGCGCCTAAGAATAACCCGTAGTGACATTTCATACATTATGCCAATCAGAGCGATATCCTAGTAATTCAGTCAATCGCACCATCGCACCAGCGTGACCACACTCGCTCGACAAGATACGAGTTTTGTATCAAAGCAACAGCACAAAAAGAACACTCCCTTTGCTTTCCTCCTTTCCTACTCCCCTCCCAATGCCGTCGTGAGATCGTCGTCGTCGCAGCCTATGCACCCTAACCGCTTCATCCTCCCCTCCTCCCATACAAAGCAAGCCTGAAAAAAAAAACACCTGTTGTTGCACAACGCCCTCCAATCGCGCCGGTTACAATGCTTTCATCCAGTCTCCATTGGAACGTCGCCCGTCGCTAAACACGTACATCCCACCTTCCCACCCCGGGCCTATACTCTTCCCTCCAGGGAGCCTCTCACATGGTCCGGTAAAACTTCTTGTACAGTAGATGCAGCAGCAGATTCACGTTGAACTTGAGGTTGCCCTCGAACAAAGTCATGAACTGGTGGGCCTCGAACTGCGCCTGCAGGAGGTCCTCGATGGGGATCATCGCGCTGGCCCCGGGGATCTGGATGTGCCCGCGTGAACCCTCGAGACTGAAGACACCCACCTCGTCGCACGAGATGGTGATGTTGATCTTCTCCCAGTCGCGGTCGTTTACGCCGTTCCACGAGACTAGCGCACCCTTCTCGGAGAGAGAGCGAGCGCTGTACTTGAAGCTGCCAAACTTGGGCACGCGGCCGCTACGCTCCAACTCGCGCTGATGGTTGTACTGCTTGGTGAAGGGTAGCAAGAAACGTTTTCGTCTATTTAATTGTTAGCTCATGTTCTTGTGAAACACAACAGAGGACTTACCCCTTCTTGTTCTGCAGGGTTGCCATCGCTTGCTCAATGTAGTCGTCGTAGCTCTTGCGCTGCTGCTCGAGATACGTGGCCTTCTCATGCAAGTTGCCCAGCGTGAGGCGGACACCTTCCAGTTCTCGCTGTCGCTGTACCCTTCGGCGGCTCTTGGTGCGGATGTCGAGAGCGATGGCATTGAGCACATCCTGGTAGTGATTGTGCTTGGAGATGCGACCCAGCTTCTCCAACCGCATCACGTTCTCCAGAGCGGTTCGCTTAAGCTCCTGATACGACATGCGCGTCACATCAATCATGTTGGAATCAGAGTAGGCTCCGCGAGTGCTGCTGTCGGATGCAAACTCATCACGCAAAAGCGTGTGCCACTTGTGGTCATCCTCTGGCGAGATTGGCTTGATAAGGATGTCCAGGAGGTTGGTACCGGTCTGCACGCGGATGATATACAGCACGCACCGCTTGGTCTCCATGAAGAGGGACTTGACATCGGCTTCCGGGTCGTCAACATCATGAAGCTTGGGCGTCAGGAACATCTGAATATCCGAGGATCCCGCGGCATTCATCTCGTTCTCGTTGTTCTTAGCGCTGCCAAGTTCGTGCATGATCTCGTGCAGGATGTCCTCGCGGTTGGGGCACATTGTGTGAAGCTCCGAGGCAACAAGATTGTGAATAGCAAATACGTCCGTCATCTTGATGTAGAGGGTTGGCTTATTCTTGGCGTATAGGTCGTTGAACTCTCCAAGGTCAAACGTTCTCTCGGCGTCCGGTACCGCAATGAGATCACTGGTGATTTGGCTAAAGCGTTCGACAGACTCGGCAACAAAGGCGTTCAGGGGCTGAAGGTAGACGTTTTCGCCGCCAAAAGGTCGACCAGAGGCAATCTGGCCAATCACCTTGGCGACCTCGGACAGGTTTCTCTTCTGCAGAGGGCTCAATGACTTTTCGATTACTCCCACATTCTCAGGGGCCATCACCGCTGGTTGCAGGTAGAATCGCCAAAGCCAGTTTGAGACCACCTGGATCAGGTTCTCCGGTGGCTCGCGTTTGAAGTGCTGACGCAAGCCCTCAAAGATCTGATTGCAAACGAAGCGAAGACCGTAAGGCATCTTGTGCAGCAGATCCTCCAGTGCCATAAAGATCTGGTCGCAGATCTCTCGAAGATCTCGCAAGTGATCGATGAAAAGTCGTCGGGTTTCAGGATCACGGATAGCGACTTCGCGGGGCACATCCAGGGGCCTTTGATCAGGTCGGCCAGTGGCCAGCTCTGCGTTGTTGATCGCCGATCGGTAGATCTGCATAGGGTCGCTCTCCAAATCAAGAGCAGGATCCTCAACAATGTTGTCCCGGATGAGAGGACCCAGCAGGTCTCGAAGGTACTTGCGGTCGCGGGGCGAACGAGTGTGGTTGTTGAGAAGCTTAGACCAGAAGTAGTTTCCGCGGATAAAGTCCTGGATATCTCGAGCTCCAGCAATCTCCTCTCGGATTGACCGAGCGATCAGCTTGAGCAAGTAGTATTCCTCTCGGCGCTTTTGGGCATATCCAAAGAGGCTCATCATCAAGAGCTCAATACGCTTGCATTCCTTCTCGGCTGTTCCCTGCTCTCGGATGCGTTTGAAGAGTCGAGCAAGGTACTGCGGTTGTGTCTGGAGGTTGAAGAAGAGTTGCTGGTACGATTCGAGCTTCTTCCTTGAGCTCTTGTTCAGAGCCTTCAGGTCAAACTGGTTGGCTGAGGACATGGAGCTGTTGGCGAGGAAGCCCATCGAGTTACCTCCGTAGTTGTGCTGATGCCTGACGACCTCGTCCAAGGTGATCTTGTTCTTGACTAGGAGAGCAATCTTGATGTCGAGCTGATCGATGTAGTTCTCCAGCAGCTCGTTCTGTCGGACTTGCTGGACCACCGTCTTGCGGATGCGCTCAAACTCGATTTCCTCATTAAAGTCAAAGTCGCTGTCGTTCAGCAGGTGGACAAAATTCTTGACAGCGTTGACCGGAGGGTTCTTGCCAGTCGTCAAGCTCTTGTACGCCTCTCCCTGGACCTTGGCACGGACGAAACTCTGGATCTTGATGACCTTTTGCATGTTCTCGTTGAAGAAACGCTTCTTCTCCTCAAATTGAGCTCGAACGATGAACGCCTTTGCAGCGGCCTGGAACTCAACAATGCATTCCTCCTCTTGCTCCAACTCGGCCATGATATCCTCGACCCTTGCGCGTTCCATCATAGCCCTGAGAATGCTCTGGAGTTCGATGATCTGAGGTACGTGAGAATCCAGTTCCTCGAGGAGTGCTTGGTGCTGTTTTCGATACAAGAATCCTCTGATGTCTCCTTGGAGGGCAATAATATGAGGTTCTTGCTGTTCAAGCTCCTCTAGGTCTGCAGCAACGCTCTTTCGCTCAAGCATCCCTCTCACCATCGCTTGCAGGTCGATCATGGCAGGCTCGTTCTCTTTCAGAGCGTCGAGCAAAGTGGTCACATCTCTTCGGACTGCTGCTGCGCGCGCAAAGGCTTGAAATCGACCAATGTCGGCTGTGTGTTGCTTCAGTTCGGCCTGAAGTGCTTCTGTCTCATTTCGAGCGCGGAGCCCACGGGCAAATGCTTGAAGGGAGGTCCATTGGGGACCAAAGGATCGGAGCTGCTCTTGCTGGCGCCCAATCTGATCTCTTGTCAGCAATGCTCTCGCCGCTGCCTGCAGGTCAGTGATCGCATGTGTTTGGGCGTCCAGCTCTTGAAGATCCTTCTCGACTCGGTCTCGGACTAACACTCCGCGAACAGCTGCCTGCAGGTCGGTGATCGTATGAGTTTGGGCGTCCAGCCCCTGTAGCTTCTTCTCGGCTCGTCCTCGGACTAGCCCTCCGCGAATAGCTGCCTGCAGGTCGGTGATCGCATGTGTTTGGGTGTCCAACTCTTGAAGATCCTTCTCGACTCGTCCTCGGACCAATCCTCCGCGAACAGCCGCCTGTAGCTTCTCAACAGTACTCGATGTCTCCTTTGTCTCCTCGTACTGCGCAACATGGTCCTTCCTGACCAGAAAACCCCTGGAGATCGCCTGAATCTCCCGGATAGGGCCACGATATCTCCCGAGCTGAGCAGTCAAATCACGTACCTGGTCTCGGACCTTGTTGGCCCGGATCATGTTCTGCAGCTCCAGAATGTCAGGTTCCAGTGCTTCCAAGATTTGGTCGCGTCGATCGAGTCTTCGTCGAGCCAAGAAGCCTCGTGCCGAACTCTGAAGGCGAGTTGCGAAGCGCTTCATATCAAGTCGGTAATTCATGATCTGTCGCGTAAAGTCGCCACGAATCCGAGACTGCAGGTCGAGCAACCATTCTTCTTCGTCCCATAGTTTTTGCATGACATCGCCGAGCCTCACACGGACCAAAGCGCCTCGCATTTGCGCCTGCAGCTCAACAACAGACTCCTCGTTTTCTCCCAACTCCCGCTCAATCCTCTCCTCTTCCGTCTCTTCTGGCTCAGGCTCCGGCTCGGGAACGCCAAAGTCGGCGCCCATATTGCCGAAACTAGGCATGCTAACCCCAAGTTTATCAAGGCCCTTTTGCATGGCCTCCAGCTCATGGTGCTCGAACTCGAGTTGTCCCACGAGGTTGCCTATGCGGAAGTCGACTATACCCTTCCGGAACAGGAGCCAACTGAGGGCATGAATACAGTAAATAACCTTGGGGATGTTCTTTTTCTCATATAGATCGATAAGTTCGAAGCGGAAGAGATCGGGGAGCTCCACCTCATCGAGGTATCGGAAGAAGATGGCAATATTATCAGAGTGTCGGAACTGCAGCCTGGGATGTTGAAAGATTCGATAACGCCTGTCGGGATTGAGTGCTTCCACCACCTCCGCGAGGGTGACACCATCACGAAGGGCTTCTTCTAGCTGGACAATTGGGGGGATAGCTTTGTGGATGACGTCCTCAATCCATTCCTTGGCCTCACCGATATGGCAGAGGTACTCGTAGGCTTGCAGGAACTGTCGCTGCTTGTCCATCCAGTTGCGTCCCTCCCAGCTGTAGCCGGGGTTCTTTTGTCCTCGGCTCCCGAATCTCTTGTCGGCTCGTTGCAGCCGACGTCGGCCGCGCAAGCCAACAACTTCTTGGGCGGGTGAGGTGATGGTGAAATCTTCGGCTGTATTTGATGCCACTAGCCGAGAGAGGGTTCTCAGCTGGCTTGTCGAAGACTTGCCCAGTCCCTCGAGCTCGTTTCGCGCCAGGTGCGAGCTATGCCCATGATGTGAGGATTGAAGATGCTGGGCCGTTGGCGGTGCGCGGATCGAGTCGGATCGAGTCAGGAGCATCGAGTTGGGCCGCATCATGGGCGGGCGAGACGGCGAGGTCGGTGAAGCATGCCCATCATCATGCGCCATCGAGAACATCGACTTGGGCCGCATCATGAGCGGGCGAGATGGCGAGGTCGGTGAAGCATGCCCATCGTCATGCGCCATCGAGAGCTTGCCGATATCGACACTCTTGCCCCGATCATGGCGAAGCGATGCATGGGGAGGAGTCGCAGGCGGCGTGGATGCTGGGCCTTGGGGAAGCGGGCGGAGAGATTGTCGAGCGGAACTGTAGGGGTTCTCGAGGCCCTTTTTAGGGCTCGTCATTTCCCCGGTTTCAAAAGTGCGCGCTCTTGTCCTCACATCGCTCTGAGCACGCTTGTGGTTAAAAGCAGCGGGACCGTGGCCGGCTGAACTAGAGGCGGACGTGTACTGGCTGTTGAGGCTATGGTCGGAGGCGTGTGAGTAGCCAGAAGAGGCCGAGGATGATGTTGTCGAGGGAAAGCGGTCGAGGAGAGAGGGAGATGATTGAGAGGCGAAGTCGATAGTATGCGACTGGCGCAGGGGATGCAGATGCGGTTGCGGTTGCGGTTGACTGTGAGTATTATGTTGAGGTTGATGTAGGTGTTGTTGAGTCTGGAAGCGAGTGCGGGAGGACATTGTTGATGGTACAACTCTAGGGCGTCTTCGTCGGCCGAGTCGCGGACTCGGTTTCCAACGTCGGCGTCTCTTGCGGGTTCAGCAAAATAACAAGAATGCACCGTTTGTCGGCGACGTTAACGCATAGCGGGTTGACAGAGGAATGTATTAGGCGCGGAGCATGGAATCTCTGTTCCAAGACATGCAATGGTTTGTTGTGGAGGAACGTATGATGGATGCAAGAGGAGAGAGGGAAAACACCAAAGGCGTGATGTTGGAGCGTCAAAAGAATGCCAATGCCGTCACAGCGTTTGATTGCACAAGAAGAAGACGGGAGCATACAAGGCCATGGGCATGGCGGGGCCGCCTTGGAGTGATTCAGTAGATGCCATCCCTTCCTAGCAGTAAACAAACAAGGGGCCAACCGCCCAGCAACGGCCGTCGTGGTCCCGATTGGTGGGGTTGAGGCTCAAGGCCCGCTTTTGTGTCAACCCCGTCCTTGTCGTGTGTTGGATATCGTCAGTTTTATTATGCGAATCAATGTCAACAGAGAGATTGAGGTCATGCGGTGGTTTTGTTGGATTGGCTAGACGTAAACTAAATCCGATCAGTCTAGATTAGCTTTCGAGAATAGATCAGGTTGTATTTTGCTCTCGCGGCTTCACATTTTGTAGATAGCGAGTCTTCTCTTTTATACCTCAAATAAAAGAGAGCCTGGTGACTGAGCTTAAACATGGATCTCCTTCAGCTGATATTGACTAGGGACAAGTCAATCCTTCAACTACAATGTAGGCCATTATAACGGCGATGCAGAGACATGCAGAGACATGCACATTGGATATGGTCTCCTGGATACGAGCAATCAGCCTCCGATGCCGTCCAATGTTACAACATTGCAAAAGAAAAGACAAATCGATCTCAACACATGCCGCAACACTTTGATCCTGGTGATGAACTCTCCACATGGAACGATCCATTGCAAAAAGTCACTGCACAAGCCTGGGTACTTACTTAGCTTAGTGGGGTTACATGAGGTCATGCTCGCCAAAGAGAACCCAAAATCAATTGGCCCGAGCTGCAAACAGTCCCATCTTCAATCTCAGAATCACAAACTTTGGGCTTCACTTCCTTGTCTATCAACACCCTTCAACTGCCGCCGCAACCTCCACCAAACCAGTGCCAGTCTTAATCAGAGTATTTCATTGCTCTGCGCACTCTAATTCTCTCTAACTCCGGGCGTTGGACCCTCGCTGGCCACAATGACTTCCAAGCAGCGCCCATCCGTCCTTGTACGATCACCATATTTGCGCATCCAAAAGATATCACTAATACAGTCTTCAGGTCACGGACGCGAGGCAACGGCCACCCCAAAGGAGAGTTATTCAGCGTCAGGACACCGGTTCTGGCCCTCCTGGTGGTCCTCAAGCACCCATGCGATTCATGACCGTCGACAACGTCCTCCAGTACAATTCTCAGATACCATCCGGCCAACCTCGCGCACCCCCCCTGCCCCTTCCGCGAGCATCAGGTACTGGAGGCAGCACCGTTAGCAATCGCCGAGTATCTACGGGGGGTCTCCCGAACGTCCAATCTCGCACCGGCCAGTCTCTGCCTTCCAGAACCACAAAGATCAGCGAGAAGCTGGTCCTCCTACCAGAGACGGACGAAAAGGATGATGATGTTGACGAGGAAATCGAGAGCGAGTCAGTACTCTCAATACGTCTACAGGATCAGGAGAACCGGCCATTGAAGGACGAAGAGCTCGACGTGCTCAAGAAGAGGGGCGGTATTCGCGGGAAGAGCTTTGCTGAGAGGCTGCCCAAGATGCAGAGGACCAACAAGGTCAGCAGGTTGACAGCCTACTGCACCGCACAGGCATACAAGATCAAGACCACGGCCGAGTTTCTCCGAAAGAAGCACGAGGCCAAGACCAAGATCTACGACGACTGTCTCTATGTCATCTACGCCCTGCCGCTGCTCAACGGCACCGATGGCTACCGCGTCCGAAGCCGGCCGATCCTCAAGACCCCTGGCACCGGCAAGACAGTACTAGACCTGGAGATTGAGCGCAGCGAACAGCGCGACCATCATGAGGGTTACTTCGAGGACGACGCATACATGGGCGCCAGCCCTGAGGTCGGCCACGCTATGCCTGCCCGGTTCAACGACACACCCCTAAACCCCCACGACCGAGACAACCCATTCCGTCACGACGATGACGACTCATCTATGAACCGACTCGCTCCCAACTCTAAGAACTTTGCTGAGATGTTTGTCTACTCGTACGGTGTCGTCGTCTTCTGGAACTTTACCGAGCACCAAGAAAAGGACATCCTCGCCGACCTGACCTTTGCCGACGCCGACGCTGTCGAGAGCGGTACCAGCAGCCTCCTCACCCGGCCGCTCGACCAGGACGACTTTGAGACGGAGGAGTTCCACTTCGAGTACAGCGCCGACATCAAGCGCCCGCGCATCTTTAACGACATGATCACCCTGCTGCCGCGCTCCGACCACATGATCAAGCTCACCATCAGCCACGCCATCGCGCAGAGCACCCGCCTGTGCTTCTTTGAAGAGCGCATGAGTGAGACGATGCTGGAGGCGCAGCACGTACCCAAGACACTGGCCCTCACGGGAGAGCTCAACATGACGCGCACCGAGATTGTGCGCATGCTTGGTCGCCTCTTCATGAGCCGCGTCGACATCAACCTCTGTAAGTCTCCTATTCTCGTCTACTACTCACCATACTAACCTCGTCCCGCAGCATCCAACATCCTCGACGTGCCCAACTTCTTCTGGGAGTCGGAGCCGACCCTCCACCCCCTGTACGCCGCCATCCGCGACTACCTCGAGATCGACCCGCGCATCAAGGTCCTCAACGAGCGCTGCCGCGTCTTCCTCGACCTCGCCGAGATCCTATCCGACTCTGTCGCTGACGCAAAGATGAGCTACATCACCTGGATCATCATCGTCCTCATCGTCCTCAGCATCATGGTCACCGTCACCGAAGTCGCCATTCGCTTTGGCATGCTCAACAAGGCAAAGGGCACCGCCGCCGCCGTCGTCCCCGTCATCACCGCCCCCGTCCTCGGCGAGGGACTGGGGCACGCTTCGCTGCCGCCCAGCGATCTGGAGATCCTGGCGCAGACGCTGGGGCTGCAGACGAATGCGTCGTTTGACCAGGTGCGGGAGGGCATCTGGGCTCTCCAAAAGGAGACTATTGCCGGCGCCTCGCTTCTGCACGCGCCATTGTCTGACGAGATCTAACGTTAGCTGGTCTCTTTTGTCTCTTTTCGCATCTGCATAGCATGGCGTTTATCGGATCCTGCTTTTCGGTGGTTGGCTTTTTGGACTACCTGGTCATTTCCTTTGTCTATCTGTCACCGAGATGTAATATTCACTACAGGTTGGACGCCCACTCCTAGGCTGGCAGCCTTTACCGTCTAGCCGAGGATTAGATTTGTAAATACAAGCGATTTCCTCACGACGACGTAGTGAATCAACGCAGCACAGGCATGTCTAGCACAGCAGCGTGGGAATTCATGTAGAGCATCTATTTTGACTCGCGAAATGCAAACCCTATTCAAGAAAAAAAAGAGAACAACAACTTAAGTTGTAGAGAAAGAAAACAGCGAGAAGCCTGAGCCCGCGTGTTTCCGAAAAGCCATAGCCCGCCCATCATCATGTCAATAAAAACAACGTCCCCAATCTCAACCCATTTTTCTTCCTGCCGGGCGAGCCCGTGAAGGACCGCCGGTAAGATACAACAGTGGCAGAAATGCTTTGCCAAAGATCCGTGCTGAGCAGCCAGCGACGGTCCCGGAAAGCAAAGCCAGACGCCAAAAAGAAGGGCTTCCGCAATGTCCGTCTCCCCTCTCCCTTACCCCATCGTCTATAAAAAGCTCATGTATTAAAAAAGCGGGAGTATCGGTTTCCAACGGTGCTCCATTTTATCGGTCCTCTTGGTTGACGGGCTTGTAAGCGGCGGCGGCAGCGGCAGCGGCAGCGCTCTGTTGGCTCTTTCGGTTCTTGTTGTCGAGCTCGGCTTTGCTGTAAATGGCAGCACCAATCATAGTAACACCCATACCAGCTCCGTTAAGCAGGTCGACGGTCACATCGAAGAGAACAATGCCAAGAGCAACAGTCAAGCACTGCTTGAGGTTACCGCACACAGTCATGGTGAGGGCACCAGCGAGCTTGTTGGTGTTGAAGGACGAGATGTTGAGAAGGAGAGCGAGGAAACCGTTGCCGAAGAGGGAGGCGAAGGCGGGAGGGAGAGCGACGTCGCCGGAGGTGATGAGCGTGTGGAATCCCCTAACTTCACCAGTGGCAGCAGCGCAAGCCAGAGCCTGCATGGCAGCGAGGGGAGACATGCGAAGGAGAAACTCGATAGGAGGGAGGGAGAGCGAGCCAGTCATGAATCGGTTTGTGACAACAGTCTGCAAATCATGTCAGTGATAGGCACATATAGGAAGGAGTAGAAGTATATCAAGCTTACCTTGAGAGCAGCAAGAACGACACCGAGAATGGTGAGGAGGAAGCCGGCATCAGTGAAGCTCATCTCACCCAGAGTGGTCATGGCAGCACCAATGATGAGAGGCAACAGGGAGAGGTAAGTCATGGAGCTGTAGGTGCGGCCGTAGTAGATGCGGTAGATCATGATGGTGAAGATGGGGCAGAGCATGCGCATTGTCTGGTAGAAGGGAACAGAGACCATGGCCAGAGAAAGGTTGGAGACGGCAATGTTGGCGGTGAACAGAGCGCTGAAAGCAACGAGGGCGAGGTTCTCACGGCGTCCCAGGCGCGACAACTTGAAGTAGCCCAACTGCATCATGACGAAGGTACCGCCGCTGGCGAAAGAGGCGTGGAGGAAGGTCAAAAGCCACGGGAAATGGAACTGGAGCGCAATCGCAAGTCAGCAATGAATCAAGAGTTGGATTGTCGCCGATCGAGGGCTCTGACGACGAGACATGGAGCTGTCAACTTACCATTCCCAGAACAAGCTTGTTGTACAGAGTCAGGAGCAGAGAGAAGAAGAAGTAGGTACCGAGCCAGGCGAACTTGACAGTGTTGGGAATCGAGTACTCGTGCTCGAGGTTCTGGGTCTTGGGAGGCTCGAGACGACCGGCGCCATCCTCGACATCGAGTTCGCCCTTGATGTCGCGCTCTCTCTCCTCGGGGGAGAGAAGAGGGACGGGCTCATCGTTGTTGGGACGAGACATTGTATTGAGGATTCGTGTGCTTTTCGAGGGGGGAGATGCGCCGCGTTCTGGTGGCGATGCGATCGCAGATGTGGGAGGCCAAAAGTCAAGACCTTATCTTGATGGGCTCTCCGGTATAACCTCGGGGCTCAGGTCGATGATGATGAATCGACCAGAATATTCGCAGCGATACCGATTATCGATGCAGATGGCGAGGGCACGGGACGGCCAGGTCGTCAGGTTGGTCGAAGGTTTGATTTGATGTAGGTGCAGAGTGGAAACGAAGCACGGAGAAGCGAAGAAATTACAGGGGCTCAAGGCTAAGAGCGAGAGAAGGGGGCCGACCGGTAAGAAGCGAGCGATTGAACTGAGAACCCAGCACAAAAAAAAAGATTGGCCAAGACAAGACGCGAGCTTTCAAGATGCGCGACGCTTAGACGTGAACAAGTCTCGAGGAAGAAAAGGATTAAGAAATTCCAGGGAGGAAAAGGGAGGGAGGGTTTTTTCTTCTTTGGAAGGCGGGATATCGGAAGGGAATAAAGCCAAAAAAGGCCGGCTTACGGGGGGGTAAAGTAAAAGTGCTTGAAGTTGTCAGCAGCGACTAGTACAGTGCCTACATAGGTAGGGGAAAAAAGGGAGGGTCCTGCAACTCTTTCTCTTGAGTGGCTGAGGCTTGCTTTCAGCGCTGCGACACTGTACGAAAGTTCCTCAGGCGGGCAGGCGGTGCCAAATTAGTGAACAAGTGTCAGCATTGGCGGAACTTGCTGGGCGGAGCGAGGCAGAGGTAGACGCCAGCCTGGTACTACGAGGGGTACATTCTCACCCTCCCGGGCGGCATGCATGCATGTGCACAAGTCATGTACAAGGGAAATTAGTCCCATCACCACTACCCAAGCCAAAGCAATTAGTATTACCGACTCCTGGATGAATCCATCGCGGCCGGTAATGGAGTCGAGAATCCACAACCTTGTTGATTAGCCGTTGCAGATCGAACGGGATTTATCGTCAGAGTCAATATCCAGAGCCAAGAGGCCCCCGTTCTTGGCTCGTGAGCCTTGATACCTAGAGAGAGAGAGGAAAGATGCAGCTTCTGAAGAGATGCGGCAGCTATTGCAGATGAGTTCATCCTGCTCATCC
>JABEYC010001281.1:0-20601 GCA_013266195.1 Fusarium zealandicum
GAAGGAGGAGGGCGTGTAGTGGAGGAGGGATGGTGCGGAGGGTCGTGACGGTGAACTCGGCGGTTGTAGGGGAGGGATGGCGGATTCGGAGGTGGGGGGACGTCGAGAGCATGGTTTCGAGGTTGTGCGTGTTGTTAACGGTTGGTCATGATGGTGTTGTTGGTTGGTGGTGGTGGAGATGTTGACCTTGGAGTTGTGTTGACTGTGTTCGTGGATCGAGGTTGAATTAATTGTAGAGTCGCAACATGAAAAAAAAGTGTGTTGCAATGCGCCATATGCCGTACCAGCAGCAAAGGTATCACAGAGACATGCAGTGTATGTCTTGTGGTCAAGATAATGTTGAAGATGCGAGGGCCAAGTTCCCACCTCAAGCTCCCAGTAGCCCGCCCCAGCCATAACCCCACCAGCCACACCCCAAGCCACAGGTGTCTACCCTCATATATCAAAATATGGGTCATTATTTCCGACTGTAATGGTCCAACGGCGAAGGCGCTCAAACCCGCTCAACCGTCCACCCCAATTCTGGCTGCTTCACAGCGTCAGCTCCTCGCCGCGCCCCGTTCGAACGCCGCGGTGGCCGCCCACTCGTGCAGGTAACTCACGATGCTGGAATTAATTGCGGCCCTTAGCACTGGAGACGACCCTTGAGGGAGGTTTCACTCTGCAGAGATCACTCCTCCGTCGCGTGGCGGATGGGATCACGTTAGTGCGAGGGGATTTGGGTTGGCAAATGGATGAGATGGAGCAACCAACGTTTTCTTTTTTGCCTTTTTTTACGAATCGTGATTTCGATTGTATACTCTCAAAAGTATCTGGATCTCTTTTCCCATGTCTATTTTATTCTATTATCCTTTTTATAAACTCTCTGCTAGTATATGGCTCCAGGGTTAAGTGCTGGACTCATGGTGTTGTTAGTTAACTTGCTTGCCCTGTAATGAGGCTATCGCCAGTCTTGCTTAGATGCACTCCAACATGCAAACACCTCACTCTCATAGGAAAATATACTGTCAATCTTCCAAGGCAAAATTCGTTTAATTCGTAGCAGCTAAATACCCTCCGGGGGAATTGAAATACCATCTAAGTCCAGTTCATTCATCCATCCATCAATCCTCCCCATCATACTTCCATACCTGTCCCATTGATCCGTCAACATTCGCAAATCTCAAACAAGTGCCGTGAGGCAACATTGTATTAAAGCAATCCGCTACAATTCCAGCATCATGCCCACGACTTTTGCCTTCCAATCGACCTTTTTTCACGGTCTGCTTTTCCTCCTTTTTTCGCTCCAGTCTCTTGGCGAGAGACTGAGCATTCTCCTTCGAACAAAGAATGTAAGAACAGTATAATATCAAGTCGCATATGCTCTTCCCCTTTCTTCAAACATAGTCTGCAAATTCAGAGCCGCCCAAAGGGCCCATGCTCAAAGAAGTGAAAGTCATATATGATTGCTTACTCGTGCTCTTGTCAATAATGCGAGGCAAGATGCCTTGACAAGACAGAGAGCCAAAGTTCAGAACAAAAATCAAACAGCACATCTCAGCCTTTGCCTTGTCACGCCTCTTTCAGACAGCAAAGAAATGGTAAATGGGCGCAAAAAACCAAGACGTAACCTCCAAATCGGAGGAAATGGTATCGACTTTCACAGACGGTAGATAACGCCGATCGCCATGCAGAGAATCGAACAATACAAATGTTATAGTGAGTGGTAGAAAGTGAGAAGACGCCGAACAATACGCTCCCTGCACTCGGGCGAGACCATCTAGATCATCTCGCTTCGGTGCAGGCCTGTCGACATGTGCTTGTTCTTTGAGTCGATAGGCGAACGTATGATGTCGGGGTCGTATGACACGGGTGGCGGGGGAGACTTGAGCCCTCGCGGCATGGGGATGCTCTCGTAAGGCGCCTCGAAGGAGGGCGATCGCATGTACTCCTTGCGGCTGCGGCTGGCTGACCGCAATCGATCTGTCGCCTTGGAGAAGCGTCCTGAGATGCTGCCGTCTCCAATGCTGCGGCCTCGATTGTGGCCCCTTTGAGCAGGCATGGGAGGAGGGCTGGCATCTGGCGCTGCGTCGTTATCAGACGCCTCATCGTCGTCCATGACAATCTCAATCATGCCTGATGCAACAGCTCCCGCCTGCTGGGTTCGGTGCATGTACGGGAGAGGGGCAGGAGGCGGTGGGGGAGGTGAGGCAAGGTGCCGAAGCTCCTTCAACACAGGGACCGGAGGAGGTGGAGGGATGGGATCCTCGTGAGACCGGCGTCGCTCACCAGTGACAACCTCGTCAATGCGACCCACACTGCCCTGGCGGTTGTACCTTGGGCGCTGGCTTGGCTCATCAGGGATAGGTGCCGACATGCTTCGGGGGATCATAGGTCGGGTCGGCGGCTGGTAAACAGTCGATGGCAGCAAAGTGATCATCTCCTCCTTCTCCTTTTCGGGCGAGGCCTCAGGTGATGTGTTAGATGAGTGCCTCTGGGCAAAGGTGGATGGGATCTGGGGGACCTCGGGGGTGCTGCCAGACTTGTCGTGGTTACTCTCAACGATGAGCCTCATGGCCTTGGGTGTCGCCGGAAGCCCAATGACAGGTCCGCTTCGGGCGTACATGCTCTTAGTTGGCGGCTCAGTCGCACTTCGGGGTGGGAGATCATCCGACAGCGGCCTGGGCTCTGCGGCCTCAACGTTGATTCGGAACAGAGCAGGAGAAAAGTCGCTAGGGTGAGGAATGGGTGGCGCCTGAGGGCGCTTGGCCAGAGACTTCCGACGCTCTTCCAGTTCCCGAGCTGCCTGCTCCTTCTTTCGTTGACGCTCATCTTTCATCTGCCTCAGATCACCAGCATGCTCGGTCGAGGTGGCTCTTCCATGAATGATGAGAGGACCAACCACGTCGACCTCCTCGGAAAGGTCCCTAGGTCGGCTCTCCGAAGAGTCTCGCTTGCCAACTGCGGGCGAGTTCAGACCACGGCTGACACTACGGTTGTGCTTGGTCCTGAACTCTTCTTTGGCCGCCATGGCTGCCCTGTAGTCCTCTTCGTCTTCCGAGCCCTGGTAGTGTGGAGCAGTCGCCGACAAAGGCAGAGGAGAAGATGGGGATCGCTGCAATGAGCCATCTCGTCCTTCAGTTCGGCCACGGAGGGTCAGGGCTGGCGGGCGGGCCCGGCCATCAGGGCTCCTGCGGCGGCTTCCACGGCTCGATCGGCTCCTTGGCTTGCTTGTAGAACCGCTCACCTTTCGCACTGTGGTCGGCTCGAGAGCCAGAGTGTGTTTCGGGGTGCTCAGATTCAGGAGATCCTCGGGAGACATGGGGATCGGGGAGGTGGGGGATCGCTTAGCCTTGGGCCAGCCTCGAGCAACGGCACGGCCGCGCTCTTCAGAGGTCTCGCGCGAGCGAACAGTTCGCTCTCGGCTGGCATGGCGACTGCGGGATGAATCCCGTGTTCCCGACTTACTGCGCTGACGGCTCCGCTGCCTCTGCGAGTAGTGCTGGGCGGTATCGAGGCTGTGGATGTAGTCCTCTCGGTTTCGGACAGCTTGATGGCGCAGACCTCGGCCAGCGCTCGATGCAGAGGTAACTGAGCTGCTAGTCACAGATCCAGGTCCTCGGCGACGAGTAGGCCAGTGGTAGCGGGAAGAAGAAGTGACTGACTGCTCAGGCGACGTCACGTCGCTCACTTCTTGTCCGGCAGGAGGCTGTAGCTGCAGATTGATTCCCAGAGGGATACGGTCCCGCGAACCATTGCGGCGGTCCCTCTGGGCCTGTTGCATCTTCAGCATCATACTCTGGTCAGGCGATGGTGGGCATTCTCCTTCAACTGGCTGCACCACACGTTGAGCATGGTCTCGCATCATCATCGGACTAGCGGTAGCGGCACGCGCCAGTGTAACACCCGCAGCCATGTTGTCCTGGACCGGCAGAGTTCGGCTGTGTCCGGGTCGTTTTTCGAAATCCCGCGAAGCAGCCGTGAGCTCTGCAGACCTGATCACATCACGGTTGAGGTCCGACGGGATCTCACCGATAGATGGCAAGCGTCCACGTCCCCGTGCAGAAATAGGCGTGTTGAACCTGCTGTTGTTGGATGGTCGGATGAATGCGGTGGTAGCCTCGTTGTTGGAAAAGGCAGGGGACACAGCGGATTCGGCGATAGGAGTGACACCAGCGGCGATTGGGGTCTGAGCATCATCACCAGCAAAGAACTTGGACTTTTGTGCTTGGTCGCCAAATGAGGTGATGAGCTTCAGGGCAGATGTCTTGGCGATGCTGCGCTGGGGGCCACGCTGAATGCCAGGAGGTGACAGAGGTGGGCTGAGCACTTCAGGAATGCTTGGGGTCATGCTCTGGAAGTTGAGCTGAGCAGCGGATGGCGATGTCCATGGCTCTGTAGACTCCTGATCGGTGCATGCAAAGCATCGGATTGCGAGCTGTTGCTGGCCGTGCTGAACAGCCCATTCTCCCCATTTCCGAATGATGGCGGCCTGGCGCTCCCAGACACCGGGAGAAGCCAAGCATGTGAGGATCAAGGCCTCCATGTACCGTCTGTGCGAGATATAAATCTCGATCGCGTCGTTGTGATCGCCCATGCCCAGCATGATGGTAACTGCAGCATGTACGTCACCAGTCTCGAGTAGGCGATGGACATAGGCACGGCCAAGCTTATGCTGCGACGCCTGGTTGCCGATACCGCTCAGTGCCAGCAGCATCCAGTCGGACGACGTCATGTTCTCGGAGCTTGCGTTGAGGATGTCGGAATCAACATCACCCAGCCAGTTGGCCAGCAGGATACGGCTGGAAGAACCCGGAGGATGTCGGCTCATTTCATCCTTTATCAGATCCTCCACCTCCTTGTTCCATCCAAAGATGGTGCTGAGCATCTGGTGGCGGAGGTCATCGTTTGTGAGTCGCATATTGTTGGCGCCCATGGGATGCTTGTAGGGAATGTCGCTAAGGCGGGCCCGGGTATATTTGAACAGATCGTGTACCTTGCTGTCATCTGGGCTGCGAGGAACTTCATTTCGCAGGCGAGAAGGCCTACGCCGCGAGCGGCTTGAAGTCATGGAGGGGACACTGGTAGTGCCCAACGAGTATCCCATAGAATATGAATCCACGTTTCTACTGTTGCCAAGGGTCGAAGACTTGACAGAGGTGCCAGCAGAGATATAGGTGTTGTCCGACATGCCCTTGGACCTCAGTGACCCAGGGTAACGGTTTGGTGTCTGAGATCCTGCAGATGACCTTGAGAGCGAAGACAGGCCACTCCGGCTGGATATGGGGCTAGCTGAGTCGTACGGCTCATTGCCAGAATCGTACTCTGGACGCCTAGCCAGACGTGCGAATGGCGACAAGTGGTCTTCATCACTCTCGGATATGCCCATTTCTAAGGGGATGGAGCTTGTTTCGGACTCGGAGTTGATGGTGGTCGCCGAGGTGGCCGAGCGATCACCGGTCTCTTCAGAGACTGGGGGCGAGGGGGGCAGCAAGTTCGCTGGATGCTGGACATTGGCAACCATGATGGCCGGAGAGTTGAGATCGAACTGCTGAACAGTGTTATTGGGCCCAAGGGTGAATAGAGTGGCCCCAGGGCCGTAGACGGCGAGGCCACGGACGAGTTCGAGAGTCGGGATAGGATCATGAGTGACGTGCTTGGTTCTAACATCCCATGATTGTGTTTGGCTGTCAACATGTTAGTAAAGAATGGGGGTCATGCGGGTAAGCGCGCGCGTAGACTAGGGTGTTTTGTGGTGGTGGCAATTGGAACTCACGAGTCAGAGTACTGGATTATGCGGCCGTTCTTCGACCAACCCATCCAGTTAGGTCCATCCATAGAAACCTCCGTCTTCTTGAGGTTTCGGACGACTTTTGCAGGATCGTCTGCGCTGTACTTCTTTGCCACGCTCCAGACACGGAGGTCTCCGTCGCGCATCTGCACGGCCAGCATGTCGGACTTTTGCCGCGAGGACGAGGCATGCCACGACAGGTTGACGATTGGTGACGGCCCCCTAGAAGTGGTGAGATTGTGCAAGATAGTGAAGCGTGGCTGTAGAGTAGCGATGAAAAGTGAGCCGTTTTGATAACTGCAACCGTGTTAGTGATGATTCTCATCTATTGGGCTGAAGAGAAGGATGGCTCACCCGATAGCAAATGTTCGGCAATCAGCTGAAGGAGCCAATGCAGTCACAGCAATTTGGTCGATTGTCCTTGCGGAAACGTGCTCTGAAGTTGAGGGCTCAAACATGATGATACTTCCCTTCGTATTGCCTTGAAATTGTCAGTTCTCGCACTGATATCGATCACATCGATGGAGCTTACCAAAGGCAACATTGCCATTCCTCATCCAGGCTGCGGTAGTCAGGTGCTCGTAGGATGCAAACCTGGCAATCTCATCACCTGTCATCAAATCCCACACAATCGCCGTCTGGCCCGCGTCGTAGCTTACAACCAAGCGGCCGGCGCCCGTTGCGCTCTGATTGTCGACGGCCAGCAATTGGATGTCATCGGCGTGTCGTGAGAATCTTCGCTCGATTGTGAGGGTGTCGTGGTGACAGCAGACGATAGAGGAGCCCTGGGCGTACAGAAACATGGCGGCCGTAGAGGCGCAGGGCTCAAAGTACTTCAGGTCGGTGATGTGAGGCATGGCGGTGCTGTCCTGGGCCTGCGACGTCTTGGTTCTTCCGGATTTCCCTCCGGAGCTCATTGAAACGGCGCGGTGCCGCAACGGAGCGGACGCAACGGCGGACATGATGGGCCTGATATCCTTTGTCGGATCTTAAACTGTCCAGACAGAGTTCACGTTAGCCAGTCGGCTAGCAGCAGGAACGTGAACTTCTCGGGGAATGCTCTGCGAGGGGTTTGGGGTCGTGTGCGACGGTGCACGTACTGTTCTAATGCAATATCAATGAGGGATGACCCCCGGTGGCGGGGCCTTCACTCTTGATGCTCTCGGAGTTGCAGGAACAGGCGGGAAGCTACACGCTGAAGCTGTCGAACATGCCTCGGAATGTCCTGCTGCCCGCACCCGGACAATGGCTCTCTGCGAGCGTCTGGATAAGCCAAGGTGTCGAATCGTGCTCTGCTCGGTTCTTTTCTTCCGTGAGGGTATGCAATACGGTGGAGCGGGTAGCGACGGTGAGCAAGGTTGGACAATGAGCGGGACTCGTGGAGCTGTATGTCTCGGTCGCAACGTGGATAGCAAGAGGAGAGGGTTTCGGATGCGGTGAGAATCCAGCCAGAAGCTTTTGGACGAGGATTAGTAAGAGGATAAGGGGAGGAACAGACGCGAGAGGGCGTGGATAGGGAGAATAGAGTCGTGTGTAGGCTGGGTAAGGCGGAGGTTTTGCTCGTCCACGGAGGAACCAGGGCAACGCTCGGGAAAGACGCTGTAGGCGCAAGTCGGCGACAGTTACTACGTAGTAGAACGCAACCGCCTACCTTGCCTCGATGTGATTGCCCGGGATCGGACTACAGCCGAATAGGGATGAGCGGGCAATGGACAAGGTATGCTATGGAAGAGAGGACAAGAGTGGATGGAGATGGGAGAGGGGTGTGACCAAGCGCTTGACTTGCAGATATAGCTTGGATCTCTTGAAGGGATTCCAGGGTCTGGTGAGTCGTGTGGGTGTGTGCGCGCGCGTGAATTGCTTCTCAACGACAGGAGATCAAGGGTAAGGATGAGGATCTAGGAGTGGTGCAGCAAGAGGCGTTGAAGGAGGCGCAGAGCCATGGAATGCACAACGTGATGACGGGTACGAGGTTCTGGAAGACGAATAGGAATTGCAAAAGTTACCTTGTATACTCTGTTCAGGAACCCGAAGCTCTAAAAGTTGAACAAGCTTGGGTGGTTGGAGGTGTTGTTGGAGGTGGAGCTATTGTAAGAGCTGAAGATGTGACAATGTGATGAGGCGACTAGGCGACACAAGAAACAGACCAGGGCAGATGGGACAATGCGGGAAGAGAGGACTAGGAAGAATCCCAAGAGGGAAATCGAGGGTAAAAAAAGTGCAGGTTGGGATGGTTTTGAGAAAGAGACAGACGATCCAGGGTGCTCGAGTGTGGGTGCCTTTACTGCGTGTGCTTAATGTGTGATGGGACATCCATCATGGGTCATGGTTGGGGTCCAGAGTCAGAGATGGCGCCTACAAAGTGGCTGTTCTGTGCTGTCAGTGGACGCCCGAGGTAGAGGCCATATAAAATTAGAGCTCTGCGAGCGTTGGGTTCCATGGATCAGCGGAGACGGACCGGCTCATGGGCAACATGGCTAGCATGGCACCAGGGGTCGACATGGCGGATGGTGGATGGCGGCTGGGGATTGGAGGCGTCAAGCAACATAGCATCTCGCCCACGTTCGGACTCGAGCCAGTTGGTGGAGTCTACGGCCAAGACGAGGAGCTACATGGAACTGGGATCCCCTCTCGTGCTGTAGCTCTGTCGTCCTCTAGCATTTCTCGTAAACAGGGGTCTTGAGCAAGGCATGACATTACAGGCGGGCGGAGGCGGTCGGTGGTCACCTTGGCGTGAATGGATCGTCCACGGCGGCTGCAAGCTGGCAATGACGAGCAAAGAAGTCGAGAGTGGACTGCGCCGTGCTGGTTAAAACACAAGGCGAGTAACAAGCAACGAGTAGCAGCCGCTCAAACATCTAGCGAGCAATGCCCCCTGCCATATTTAGCCTCGTGGGTTGGCCGCGTGCCTTTTGAGTTGACCCCGTCGTTGACTTCGTTGGACGGCTCATGGAAATGGGTGGCCAGCTCGGCGGAACCCCTTGTAAATCCCGTCATCCACTCCAACTTGAGTGTCGCGCGACTCGGCCTATCAATCCATCAATTGTGTCCCGTTGCCTACGTCCGGGCGCGTGAATTGGCCCGAATCTCACCGTCTTCAACTGGATTCTTATCACGGACTCGTCGCCATCGTCTCATCCAAATTCCATCATGCCTTGTGCATTGTCTTGTGCATTGTCTTGTGCATTGCCTTGTGCATTGATTGATTCAACCCGTCAATCACATTTTCGCGGTCCCTGCTGCCCCTCTTTTTGTGAGATGGCAGTGTGCGGGGCTGCGTCTGGTACGACGACGACCGGTGGCCTCTCAAGCAGTGCAGGCCAACACAGAAGAGCATAGCGCAGCACAGCGTGTTCTCACACAGGCGTTGTGACGCTTGTGAGGTTGTATGTGCCCGATCCAGGCATGCTCGATATCTAATCGAGACAACAGCCTGGTTGGTACCTTACATCGCAGTCTGTGTGGCGCGTGGTGGTCAGAGGAGAGCAGATGCTTGCTGGCAGCTCCGGCGCGAAGATGGAGGATCCTAGTGGCGGGGCCCTGGAATTGTCGGGGCTGACAAGCCTCGCACGATGGCGACTGTTGAAGTCGCTTTGGTTTCCTCGGACTCTTTGTCAAGGGACATCGAGGTTGACGGTCTTGACGTGAAGTGAAGAGGAAAAGCATGTGGTTGGGGCTCGTCAAAGTGGGGCACATAACCGTTCAATCGACATCGCGTTCGAAGCGCCCGGAAGTTGCTCCAGATGTGCTGCAGGTGCGTTAAGGCGCCTGATTGGCTATGCTAGTCTGCGGGAAGAGCCAATGGGCGGGCCGATCACCTTCCCCAACAGGGATCTAATCGCCCTCTCCCTCCCGGCCCGCTAGCGAGGGATCCACCCCACATTTTCCAGCGGAAGGAGCTCCAGCTTGTCCAAGCACAGCTGGATCCTTGCAACTAGCCTTCTCATCATCAATGTTATCTCTCGAATATCAGCCTCTTGTACTTCAAGGACTGGTCTTGGCGCCATAATCGGGTGATTAGAAGGGAAATGAGATCTCTAACCCCCAAGAAACAGGAGGCTTTCTGTTCGACGTCCAGGTTGTTGTTCGTCATTTCAGACCATTAACCATTACTGCTTCATCTTGCATCTACCCACGGCTTTTTCGCGATTGACTTGTCACGAGTCACCCACCCGTGAAGTGCCCACCCGCGCCAATGCCCGCACATCATGCTCCACTTTTGACCTCTGACGAGCATCGACAAGAAGGAGCAGGTTAAGGTGAGAGTGAATCTTTTCACACCGTTGGATACGGTCCCTTCCTTCCAGTGCCTACGTGGTAAGTCCTTCCTTCCTTCGTGCAATTCAACGACTGTGGATCTCTCTTTCCCGTCGTCTATCCTCCTGCCCCCATCCCGCATACACGATCTTTGGTTGCTTTTTCCTTGTGCCCCTGGTCCGTCCCGCGCTGTTGCTACCACACCCACTCTCTTCTTGTCAGCATCGTGTCTGCGTCTGCGTGTATATCTCTCCTCTATTAGTATCAAGTCCATGACAACTCAGGTCGCGTCTTCTACACGTCACCTTGCCCATCTCCGTTGGCAACGCGTCGCTTATAAAACTTTGCTTTTCTTTACCGACTTTCGTCTCGTCTCGTCTGGTCATGGGCCCAGGACGGACATTGGCAACCTCAACTTTCAACGGCCTGCCGCTTCTCTATCAGATCGACCATGTTTGTCCAGGATCGGAAGCAAATCTCCACTCGAGCGCTTTGGTCGTGGAGTCGGAAGCCACCAAGCATCACCCAGCCTCCCCGAATGCCCGGGACCAAGACCAACAGAAGCCCCAGGAGCTCCCTCTCACAAGGACCAAATCAACCGTCGCCACAATGGAAGGCTTCTATCACGACGTGTGTCTCAGCGGCAGGCGACCAAGAAGGGCAGCATGGCTTGCACATCCAAGCTTAGCACGCCAACAAGCAACTTCCCTGTTCCAGCTCGCTTTTCCTTCGCTCTTAAAGTTTGTCACCCCGTCTCAGTTCAACAAGCGCCTTGTCTGTCAACCGCTCGGCTATCCTGTACAAGCTTTGGCGGAACTGGGGTCCATGATCACCGCGCGATTGCTTTCTCATCCTTGCAATCTTTGCGGTTGCTGGGCTCTGAGGGTCACTTCACAGCTCACTAAACGCATCTGACAGCTTGCTCTATTTGGAAATTGGATGAGACTTTCTGCATGGTTTTTTTTATATCTATAAGATCATCCTAGTCCTCCTCAATGACTGTTCATCCACAAATCCAAGGTCCATGAATCAGCCTTTGGAGTGCAGATACAAGTGGACTCGTCTGCAGAAACGTCCCTTGCTGCACGCACTTAACAGCCAAAAAGCACGGTGCGGGCCTCAACGCCACCGCCTCGAGTGCCTTTTTCAAGCCAAGTACAGGTTTCATTATCCCGGTACGGAAGCCGGGTCTGTCTTGTTCGACCATGATGCGATCCGGGGTTCTCAACGGCCTACGTAGTGGCGGCCGGGCCTCAATACCCCACGGCATCACAAGGCTCTCAAGATTTGCTGCAGCCTCGCACGGGCTTGCTTCTTGTGTTCCCTCGTCGTGTGGGCGCGGTTAACTGCAGGCACTTGATCTGGGAGAGCCCAACCCCCTTGGTGTTTCTATGCCTCGCGCTTGCGTCTCGTTCCTGCTGTCCGACCCACGCTGATCCCCGGTCGGATGCCATCGCCGACCGAGACTTATTATCGGGGTGCTGCTTGTTGGTGCCGGTGAGAGTACCGGTCTGTGGTTCTATATCACATTCCCCATGTTGATCGTAACAGGCCAGACCCGGTGAAGGTCAACCCGGCCGCGGAGTATCCGGACACGCTTCTCGCACATGCGTCAACTGGGGCATCGGTATGTCATGCTATGGCTGCGGCCTCAAACGCGGCCACGCTGCTCGATGGCAATTGCCTACAAAGTACATGGAGAACCCCACTCGACGCAGGAGACTGACTGTGGAGATAGTGCGATGTCAGACGAGTCAAGCCCTATTCCATAACCGTGAGTGCAAGGCTAGCAGTACCGGACTGATCAGAGCCTTGCCATCCCTAAGCCGAAGGTGAGGCCATGGCTCTATCTGCAGGTCGCCATGAAGGCCACGTCGTATCGCGGGACTTGTCCAGACTTGTGCTCTAAATGAGGAATGGCTTTTGCTCTCACATCGCCACCGGGTGGTAATATTTCCGTATCTGTGTTGTGGTTATACCGTCAATCAGATTGCTGACTTGGAGGATAACAGTATGGGTCCCTCGCCGGTTGCAGAGCAGTGCGGTTCTAACTTTCACGCCCATCGCCCCTCTTCATGTTGACTATTTCCAGCCTCAAAGCTTTTGTTTCAACTCCATCCTCAGGTTTGAGCCGTCCAGATATCGCTCAGGCTATAGAAGAGCCGGTTTTGAATTCCCCGCCTTCCAAGCTGAACCCCACGAGGCAGAGAGTCGAGGATTCGGCCAGTGTGACAAGACAGCTCCAGGGATATCCGTTCTGGTGTTTGGCGATTTAGGTGTAGCTAGCAATGCGTGCACGGCTGAGGTTAAATCACTTCGAGAAGTCTCAGAGTATCAACTTTCAAGGGGCATGAGGCCAAAGCTCAATTCAGCAACCCCGTCGGCTCATCACATCTGCAAATCATAGGCATCTCATGCTCATCGGAGAAGAATACGGCCCCTGCCTCGGCCGTAATGCCTATCACAGAACGGATGGCAGCAGCGGCCGCCTCCATGGTGGAGTTGGGCCTCGACTGCTTCTGAACTGCGACAGCCTTGGCAAGCGAAGCGTTGGCGTGAATGGCTGCCGATCACTTTGGACGTTCTTATGGCGGATTGTGGATTTGATGGGCCTGAAGATCAATGGCCGCCCATTGTCAGGACGTGGAACTATTAGTTACTGAAGTCTTTTGTCTTAGTGAGGCTCAATCCCATCAAAAGCCAATTACTATGCTCTTGATGCATGCTCCTGGCATCACTATTCATCACGCCACATGGCTTGTGGCCTTCCCAGAGACTCTGCGACTCTCCCTTCTATCGGAAATAATTCCAAGAAGCGACGCGCAACAGACCGAAAGCTAAACATGGTTGACTCGATCCTCTCTGAGGCATCGGCACTACACCACTAGAGATCTGAGGCATGGAACGAGGTCGTGGCCGAATCTCACTTGAGCTTCAGCACTCTCCAATTGGAATCGAGCCGAGTCTGCGGGGGACTCGACGTTGTGCATGAATGGAATGCAGCCGCCGGGGTTGTTGGAGCTCGAGTGGGTTGCGAACGGAGCCGATGAGGGGCTGCCAAAGAGGTCTCAGGATGCAGAGATCGTACAAATGAACTGGCTTCTGAAAGCGGGCGTTTTATATCGGCCGTTGTCAAAGTGTTGTGCCGGTGAGACAGTATGGCCACCATCAAGTAGCTTTGACCCGAACTCGGACAGTGAGCGAAGCAACACGATCGCCCAGGCCTTGAGGCCAAGAAATACATACAAACGCCAGAAATGATATCTTGAGTTTAACCCATTCATTTCTTGCCTACGCTGGACTCTAGCTAATGAGCAACTTGATAGTCCCATCTGAGGCTGCCAAGATGCCGTTGATAACTTGAAAGGTTGGTAGACCGGAAGGGTTTCACCTTGAGACATACGACGTGATGTGCCAAGTCTTATTACGATGCTTACAAGACCTGTGATAGTGGCTTCAAATATTTCGTCAGTCGTCGATGTTCAAACTCAAGTTGACTACTCAGGTGTTTCCTGGTATTAATTGTCTGACATTTTCCAAACGACTAACAGCAATGACACAACTGGAAATACATATTGGCTAGTAATCACTCAGCTGCGTCAACACAACTCCAGCTACTAGACTCTCGAAGCCACTTCCCAAAGCTCTGGAGGCCAGGCTCCTGCTCCCTCAAAGCAGCTATATCCGCATCCCATCCCGCAGTTCTAAACCACTCAAAGCTCTTTGACGCGTCGCTCACCATCCATAGCACTGGGTATGACACTGCCCTATAAGTCAGCGGCAGCTCCTTTCCCGCCGTCCTCCGAAACACGTCTTGGAGCTCGGAAAAGCTCAGTTCATCTCCTGCGAGGGCGACGGCTTTGCCCGCCCACGCGTCGGGATTTGCGAGTGCCTTTGCGGCAAATAGCCCAATATCGTGGGTGCTGATCATCTGCATCTTGCGGTCTGCGGGCATACCTGCCGCCCAGAGAGACGCCATGAGCTGGCCGAAGAAGCCAGGGTTGTAGCTATCCATGAACCCCGTCGGCCTCAGAATCGTCCATCGCGTGCCCGCATCATCGCACAACTGGCGGAGCCGAAGCTCGATGCGGTGTTTTGCGGCAAAGTGAGGGACCTGAGTCGGCTGAGACCAACTCGCGACGTCGCCTCCACGGTCGACACTCGTAAAGATGATGTGGTCAACTCGCGATGCGGCTGCTTCGATGAGAGGCAGTGCTTGAGCTTCGTCATTTGGGGGGACTGTGACGAGGAAGAGTGATGATATGGATGGGTGAGTTGCGAAGATGGGCTCTGGGGTCTGAATGTCGCCTTGGACGAGGACGATGTCTGGATATTTTGATTTGAGGGCTTGGGATTTGGGTGACGAGATGGACCTCGTCAATGCCAGGACTCGGGTCTGGTGTTGTTGAGGAGAGGATTTGAGAGTCTTGTATAGGGCGTCGATAGTAGCCTTGCCTTGTTGGCCAGTGGCGCCGATGATGAGGATATCTCGCGTCATTTTGGTTGATGTGATGGAGATTTACTGAGTAGTGTTTGTCCATGGTTGTGAGGCGTGGTGTAGTTATAATATAATGGTGGGCGGAGACTTTTCGGACTCATTCCAACCGGCTACTTTAGACGCAACTGGAGTAGTATCAACTAGTTTCGTTTCGCCTTATAAATGCGAAAAAGATTAGGTTCCTGTAATAGCAGGTGACGCAGGTACGTTTCTTTCATGACGGTCAACGATTGCAGGATCCTATTCACTATGAGCATCTAGACTTCTGAGTGTCTCCGAAGCTTCATCACGCTCAACGGCCTGGAGACATATCACAGTCCAAGACTGATACTCTACGCCGCTAAAGAGATGTTTCGTCACGCAGGTATCCTCAGACATGCCATTGATTACATCCAACGGCCAGCTTGATCGCGACTTTACTTCCCAGCCTTGAACCCTTGCTTCGTCCACATCTCAACATGAAGCGCCCTAACCTCCTCATCCAGCCCATCCACGGGTCCCTCAACCTCAATCCCCGGCGCAACCTGCCTGATGCCCAAGGGGCTAACGGGTCCCTGATCAACGCCAAACTCGTCCTTCCAGGCCCCCAGCTGCTCCGTCGAAGACACGTACACGATCCTGCCCAGGCCGCACCACGCGTGCGCGGCCGAGCACATGGCGCAGTGCTCGCCGCTCGTGTACACGGTCGAGCCCCGGCGCTCCTCGGGCCCGAGGTTGAGCTGCGCCCAGCGCGCGAGGGTGAACTCTGGGTGGAGGGTTGCGTCGGCGCGGTTGTCGCTGTCGGAGCCTGTCACGGTGCGGTTGCGGTCTGTCTGCAGGACGGAGCCCGATGAGGAGACGAGGACGGAGCCGAAGGGGGCGTCTCCGGCGGCGAGGGCTTCGCGGGCGAGGGAGACGGCGAGGCCGAGGTGCTGCATGTCCGCGTCGTTGACCATTGTGGGCGTCTATAGCGTGTGGACTCTCTGGGTGTAGTGATGGACTCTGGCCCAGCGGTGTGTTATGTAGAGAGTGTGTGCGAGGTGGCTGACAAACGAAGCGGTGGGTTGTAAGTCTTTGGCTGACGTGATGGTGTTGTGTAATGTTGAGTTGACATCTAGCCAAGTTCATGATGCGGGGCAGATGATGACAGTGAGTTGATCTACAGACTTGCCTCGCAGCCCTACGCCCTACCAGCCTGTTTACTCAAAGAGTCAAGTAAGCGAGCGCGATGTTAGTCGTTTATAGGCAGACTGTCATCAGATATGACTTTGCAATGTCGGAGTGAAGCATTTGGGAAGCTCAGTGCTCACGATCAGGCGGTTGAGTGCCAGAGTTGACGGGCTGAGATGAGTACTACCAGGACAAAGTAGGATGACAGAAGCACACTTGCTGAATTAACTGTGTCTAAGCTATGTGTAGTTTCAAAGGGTTTCATGACGTTGGCTGGACATTCCCTCACCTAAAGCTATGATGGAAACAGAGGCTACATGTAACTCTTCAGTACTGAATGCAACTTTTTGCTAGTCGCTCGTGCCAACCAGCTCATATAATCTCTACCAGCAACAGCTTCCGAGCATCTTGTCTGTTGGGAGTTTCCAGGGCGGATGTGAGGATAGCTTATCTGGAATGAGTAGAGGAGAGTGTGTATCTGCGGTAGGAAGAGTTTGCTCAAAAGCAGTACTTCCATGATAAGCTAGCACGTTTGTTCCAAGAGCCTGCTGCGTCTTGTCAATAGAAAAGCCAAAGATTTATACTCGTGTTCGCATTTCTTGAACCAGCGTGTCGATAAACGGATGCACTCAACTTGGGCAAACCTCAACTTCAACTCAAGCATAGTCACTCGCGACAAGACGATGCGCTGTTGCTGAGTAAGTTGGTCAAAGTACCAAGACCTTGAAGGATCAGAACGTGTGCTCATCTCGTCAAGAGCCGGCACCACAAAGCGCAGGTGTGTGGGTGGGAAACAACTTGAGCAATGTCAGTCACTCTTGTCGCGAATGCCCAGTGGACTCAGATTAAGATCCTTTTGACAAGTCTTGGATGCTCACGTAGGAATGCTTGACTGCTTTGTTCGGGTCCTTTCCGGAAGGCGTTCCATGGTCAAAGCCTGTGCCGCGGGATAGATCCGCCAGTTAAACCCATATAGCCTCTGTTCCTATTGCGCCCATGACTTGGATTCTGAAGAGATATCCGTACTATTGTGAATGAGATATCCAAGTCCCGGAAACATGCGGTGGCCCAAGTCTCAACACAATACCTTGCACAGTTCTCTAGCGAGAACCAGTGTCCAGTTTCTACGATAAGGACAACCGTCCACTTGCCGGATTATCCCCAACAGCAGACCTATAACCAGACGCCATCAGACCAACCTTGTATCCAAGAATGCCTCCGTGACGCGTATCTGTTGACAGCGACCAGCTCGGCTGCAAAGCGGACAAAGAAACCCAAGCGCCGCCTCTGCCGCATCTATTCATGGACGATCCATCACGCACCCGCACAAACACCTCTACAGAAACACCCATCCAGATAACCCACTGCACCCACTCCCGAGCAACTCAACAATACCATATCGACAGTGTGAATCCCATGCCCCTTTCCCTTCTCTCGGCGACACATGCGCCGTGCTCACCGCCCCGCGGCAACGGCGTCAACCGTCCACCATGTGATAAGAGACGCCGGCACGGGACGCTACCCATGGCGCCAACTAGATAACAAACCGCCAGCTTGCGGGTGGTGATGGTGTGGCCTAGGATCGAGAGTGCTATTGTCTGCCTGTATTCACCACAAGCTGGGGGCGGGCGGGCGGCAGCCTCGTGTTTGATGGCTTGTCCACGTTCTCGATTGTTGGCAAGTAAGTTCCTGGCTAAGAACAATAGGAGAGGGAGGGCCGAGGTCAAGGGACCAAAGGGAGTCACAATCACAAAGCAACTGGCCAATCACATGGAAGACTTGTGGTGTATGCGGTTTCAATAGCTGTGAATAGATATTGCCAATACTAACTAAGGGGGGGTATCTCAAAAATGACCAGGGCTGGCTCGAAGCCGCCTCCAGAAGAACTATGCTAAGGTATCTAAGTAATTGCCAAAATCGCTGTGTTTAATGCATTTCCCATCCCATGATGCTCCTGTTGTTGTTCCCAATATGTGCCAGCTGATAAGAGCCCAGTGGTGGGCGGCTGACACTTCCCATAATCCATGCACCACTCCTGTGAATGCCCCATTCCATGCATAAAACGACTGCAATGCAAAACAAGCAAACAAACTCCATGTGATGACGATGCTTGGCGGCCCCGGGAGAGGGCGGATGAAAGAAAACAAGAAACGATTATGAAGAGGCTCAGTAAAAGCCGACTAGCGGGAAACGGTCGGCTTTAGAAAGCCAGAATAGGAAACAAGGAAAGGCGACGCGCGAGCCGCGGGCCAAGAGGCTCCCGTCGTCATCAAGACGATAGAGGCCGAAAACTTGATCCGAGACCCGGAACGCGCGTGCGGGGGAGATGGAGATAGAGAGACCCTCTTGGGCCTTGAACCGATTCACCGAGGCCCCACCCAAGAGATTTCCACCCGCCCGGAGAATCTTGGCCCAGGCAGCGTCGGCCCGGTCGGAATCATGATTGATTCCATGCATGGATCATGGATGATGGGTGTTGATTATTGATTGTTGTTGTTGTCATCCATCTTTCGGACCGGCAACTTGATGAGGGTGGGCAGCCAACTTTCTGACTCATCTCCGTATTCCGGATAAGCCCAAGCCCCGACGCCATGTCCGAGTCCGAGAGCCATGGCGTCATCGATCAAGCCGATGTGGTGCAAGTCGTTGGCGGGTAAAAGTACATTACCCCAAATGGTAGATGATTAAGCCGGTGGGCACAGGTTAATGCCGCATGTGCCAGTGGTAAATTAAGGTTGGTCGGTCTGTAGGGGTGTGGTCGCTGCCTTGACGCGTCCAAAGGCCGTGTTGATTATGATAGAATAGTGGTGTAGGTGAATCTGGCATGTGCAGCTCTGGTAACGCGCACATGCGAATGTTGATGTTGTGGGGTATCTCCAAGGGTATCATATCGCCGTGTAATGCATGCAAAAAAGCACAAGTCGTTAAAGTCGTAACAGTCATCAAAAAGATAGCAGCCAAGGAGCTCGTTTACTCGGAAGCCTCGTCGATCGAGGTGAGCTTGGTCTTGGGGCTCTTCTTGTGAGAACTGCTACGGCGCTGCTTTCGTGCGGCGGCACGGCGACGCTCCTTCTCGAGGGCGACAACGCGGATGAACTCGCGCTGCATGGCCGACTGGCGCTCACGCTCGGCCTGCTGGAGCTCAAAGGCGGACAGGCGGTTGGGGGGCGAGGCCATGTTGCCAGGAGAAGAGCTTCCGGCGCTGGAGACGCTCCGGGTGTCGTCGTCGAAGGGGTCGGGGAGGAAGAGGTCGTCGTCGGAGAGGTAAGACGTGGGACGCTCCTCACGGTCAGACTCGGAGAGAGATTCGCGTCGAGGCCAAGAGGGAAAGGCGCAGGCCGAGTCGCGGGTGGTGAGGCTGCTGCGCGAAGAGATGTCCATGGGCGCTGAGGTTGCGCACATGGAGCTGTAGGAACCGTATGAGCCGAACATTGTGGCGGTGGTTGTGGGTGTAAGTGAGGTTGAGGTTGAGGTAGAGGTTGAGGTTGACCAGCTCAGTGAGCAAGGCGCTATTGCTGGGTAGCAAGATGATGAGCGTTGATCTCTTCAGATAGTTTCTTGGTGGATAGCAGTTAAATGGACCCTTGGGATGGAAACCCGGGGACGTGGGTTATATAAATGTGAAGCAAGTCGGACAGACAGGCAGCCGGCAAAGGGAAGCCGCCGGGGGGTGGATGAGTTTCTGGAATGGAGGATGGGGGGACGGAATGGGATGGGGGGTGCAGGCGATCAAGGGGTGTAGAGTCAGGGTCCCGGCCAAGATTGGGTCCAGAGATGGAATGCAAGGGTCCTGGAGTGAGGACCCGTCAGGTCGGGCGTCGGGAAACCGCAGGCTTGCTCGGTGACAGAGTGAGCCTGACAAGAGCTCGGGGCGAGGACACCCGAGGAGGGGGGGCGTGGGTATATGGCAAATGAGCGGTGGGAGCGAGTAATGGGGGGGAGAAGCGAGAATAAAGGGCGGCCAGGTGGATGAGCCGGGCGGCCAAAAGGCGTGGGCGGAGACGGATCCGTGGGGTCAAGCCAGCGGAAACCGGCCAGAGGGCAAAAGGGGGGTGTGTATCGCAGGCTCGGTATCCAGGTTACAGCCGTGGTTTATTCTTGTCGTCGGGCGGAATTGCCCTAGAAGCCGAAGATTGATACAACACGAGTCGAGCACGCAAGATGTTCAAACAAGGAGAAAGAACAGTTGTTCTTTTTGCAACAATGAGTCAAGCTGCGAGAACGATACGAGCCCCCGATAATGAATGTTCGTATGCGGTGGCTGTAAATAGATGAGATGAACAACAAAGACGATGATGGATGGGGGGGAAAATAGGTGAGATAAGCAGGGCTTTTTCATATCGACGCCGACAACCAAGGGATGGGTACGTTACAATGACAAGCGACACATCAACAAAGCCCGCGTTGGGCAACAAGACCAAAAGAAAGCTGCGCTCAACCAAGACACGTACTGTACCTAACCCTGCTTTGATTGCTTCAGGTCGGACATGTCTCATATTCTGGCTGTGTTGTGTACTTTACCGGCTTTGTCATCTGCACGAGGGGCCTCCGCCAGCGTCTGAATCACAGCCCAAAAACAGGACAATTAACAATCAGAAAACCATGGACGGGCTGCGCGCGGCAGGGCACACGGCACAGTCACAGTCACTCACTCAGACGTGGCTGACGGATCACTGGGAATCAGCATGACGAGGCGATGCGATGCGGCCGACACGAATCAATCAATGAATCCCGGGCAATGCCTCGTTATTGGCGCTGGGCAAACATCAATCACGCTTCTTCTTCCTCTTCTTCTCTTTGCGTCTCGCCGTGGCGTCTAATTCAATCTCTCTCCCGCCTCGATTTATTATTTTTGTTTGTTCCCCCGTCATGTTGATTGCTGTGGCTGCAGCTGCAGCTGTTTGCTTCTTCCCATTCTCTCCTCTCT
>JABEYC010001291.1:0-14201 GCA_013266195.1 Fusarium zealandicum
AATAATTAGGAATATACTAATCATAAGGCTGGTACAGCTTCTAGGCTTCCCTTGGGATAAGATCATCACATTTCCGTGGGCTTTAGGAAACTTTAGATAATAGTGAATACTACCCGACCGGCCGTGTTTTCCTTCACCCGCATGGGTGCCCCCGCTTGTCATGTATGACTTGGCAGAGACACAAAGAAGGGTTGCGGCTGAGGAGGGGAGGATGTCATGCTCGGATGAGTCTTGCAACGGGAGGATGCAGATGCATATGCAGTCCTTTATGATACGATTGTTCAGGTGGGTGGGTGTGATTCGGAAATTCGTTGGCATCAAAAAGAGAGAACTTTCCAAGTAGTGCCGTGTGTGTGTATATGCGTGTGCACAACAGCATGGCACTTTTGCGTAAACTAATCGTAACATAGCCCCCTCGTGTCTGGGCCGTCGCAACCTCGTCATGATCTCCCTACTTCTTCTCTTCGACTGGCGCAGCAGCGGCAACTTCTGCCGGGGGCGATGCCTCGCCCTCTTTGGTCTCGTCTTGCTTCTTCTCAACCGCAGCTTTCTCCGCGGCTGGCTCTTCCTTCTTGACCTGCTTGGCCTTGATTATCTTTTGCAGATACTCTCCCGTGTCTCCGAACCCGTCCAGCTTACCGAGCTTGGTGGTGAGGAGGTCGACATCGTTTAGCATGCTGTGATGGTTGTAAGTACATGGCCACAAGACACGAGAATAAACAAAACATACCTCTTCAAGCCAGCTTCAGTGTCGAGGGTGGCATCCTTGAAGCTTGACCCGAGCTGCTCCCTGTAGCTAGAAAACACGGGCAGCATGATCATCTGGATCGACGTGTCCGGGAGATGCTTGGTCAAGACGCGGTGTAGCGTCGTCGTCTCCTTTGCCAGCGTCTCCATGTACGGGTGCACGCCATTGCCACCATCGGCGTCCCAGTTGATGGTCTTCATCGTGCGCGAGTGGAGAGCTGCTCTGCCGCTCATAATCTCCACTAGCTTCTGGTAGATGCTGTCCTGGTGCTCCTGCAGTAATCGTCTGATCTTATCGAATTCGCCCATGAGGTTCGACACGCTCGCCCCGGAACCAGCATGGCGCCGCACAAACTCCCGGATGTGAGGGATGAGCGCGGCTGTAAATGCCAAAGCCTGAGAGGCCAGGGCCAGGTGCTTTGTCGTGATGTTCTTTAGTCCGGCTGAACGCGTGGCGCCGGCTCCGAGGATGAGCTGTGTACACCTCGAGTTGAAGAGCTGGAGGTACGCTATCAAAGAGGTTGCAATGTCGGTCGTCATGGACGGGATTCCACTGATGAGATGCGAAAACTTGACAATTCCCTCGAGACACAAAAATGCCGACTTGGGTAGCATAAACGTCTCCGAGTCGATAGTGGCAGTCCTGATCTTTTCCTTGCCGGTCCCGTTAGTCTCGACAGTATCATCTTCACCTCCTGTTGTATCCAACTCCGAAGAATGAATCCAGATCTTGGTGCTGTCTGTCCATTCTGTGGGATCATGCGTGCTAGCCTCTAGAACCGTATTGAGCAGGCCGGCGGTATTCTCTGAAAAGTCCTTGGCGTTCCACTGGTCTGATTCCATCCCTTGGGCAAGCTTCTGCATCTCGGCGTCGCGGTTTCTCTGTACAAAATCCTTGATGTGTCCGTTAACCACTGTCTTGAGAGGTGTGCCGCTGCGACCAGATATCGACTCGCATTCGTTGGCAAAGTATAGGTTTAGGGTGAAGTAACGGAGGAAGAGGGTTAGATGCAGTTGTGACGTTTGTTCAGCCCTAACCTTGAGGACCTTGACAATCTTCTCGATTGCTACGTCGACGGATTGTCCTAGTAAATTGGTGACATCAAGGCTCTTGTGGAGTTCTTCTTGAACTTCAAAGAACGAGTTGAAGGGACCCCCAGCATGTCGGTCGGGCCGCGGGCTGGAGATGGGAGACCGGATGGAAGGAGACTTCAGTCCATCTCCTGATGGCGAGTCGGTTAGCGAGCTAGTAATCTCCAACAGCACCTTGACTTGTGTCGTGAGTCTCCTCAAAGTCTCTGTGACCCCTATGTAGATCTTGACAAGCAACTCTTCGCCGTCTTCAGGATCCAAGGCCCGTAGGTTTCGCGCCAGGATGGACGATTTCTCTTGGTTCGATAGATGCCGACCGCCGCTAGCAGTTGAAACAGACATCATAGACTCATTATCGTCATCTGTAGAACTCGGCAACGGTCTTCGGATCAAGTTTCGAATCTCGCGCAAGACAGCTTCCCGATAACCAATGGTTGCAGCTGCGATGTGCTTTGCCCGATGGAGGCCGACCATGTTAGGGAGTAACTCGGTCTTGAGCTCGTCGGTAGCTGTCAGATAGGTTGGGAACACCGAGGGTGATCGTGCATGGCCGCCCTTGGCCCGGGTGGCTGCGTTGCCCCATCGAAGAAGAATCTCTTGTGGCGAGACTGATTCAACGTGTCGTCGTAGATCGCGAATCAGTATATTTTGAAAGTTGGTCTCGTATGCCTTTCCGATGCGTGATCGTAGGGTCGCAAGATCGGCATTTACCCCTTGCAAGGCGGAGGCTGATCGCAAATCCCGTAGTTGAATGTCCGGTTCGCTCGTAGCGGCCGCATCTCTTTCGCCGGCAATAAGCTTCTCTAGCGAATCGATGTTTGCGAGAGCCTTGTCGACCTCGCCTTCGTCTACCAATGTTTCGCAACTCGTGACTCCATCGGCGATCTGCTTCAACTGGAGCACAGCATCGTTAAGCTGTCGCAGGTTCTCCTGCCGTCGCCGCTTGTAAACAATCTCTAAGCCCTTGGCTGCTATCTCATCATCGAGCGCCTCTAGCTCCGTCCTTAATGTCTTGATCCTTTGGACAGACTCTGCAGCTTCTGAATGTAGCTCTTTGAGGGACCCTAGAGCCGTAAAGAATGTGGTTGATGCAGTCGAAATGGAATTGATAAGGTGGACCTCGATGGTGTCCATGTACCAGGACAGCTTCTCTTGCAAGATTGCGTTGGTAGCAAGGGCTTTACGTGGCGCAGCGGCGCTTCCGTTGATGGCGCCTTTACCCTCCTCCGTGTTGGCAGGTCGGATAACCTCGGATCGTTCGCTCACAACATCAAACGTCCGCGGATTCTCGAGATGAAAGTCATCGTCAAAGTAGACGGTAGGAATGGTCGATAGTGGCGGCAGCCCCTGTGTTGGTTTTCGGATAAAGGCGGCGCTGGGCCTTCGGACTGGAGCCGAGCCCTCGTTCGAGTTTAGTGATGAGAGAGATGCGGTTGAGCCTTTGCGGGTCGGACGAGTCCTCGAGCTTGGTCGCAAGTACCCATCGTTTGATTCCGTAGGAGTTGAGACCTCTTGACGACCTGCCCTCTGGCTGTTTGCTTCCTCCTCGTCGCTCTCCTTTAGTCTTTTGAGCTGTTCGTAGAGCGTGCCAATCTGCGTCAAGTACGGCTTGAATTCGTCCACATCAACCTTTTTGATATTCGTTAGGGTGACTGGGGGGATGTCTCTCGCTGTCGGGGGCTTGTGTGCGCTTGACGACGGAGCCGAAGTGTGAGGTTGGAGGCCGGTTCGTACAATCGGAGGTTGGAGAAGGGTCGAGATAGCTATTCGTGATCAGCTCTGGTCAGGTAGATAGGCACCTAGGATCCTGCGACGAACCATTATGGCTTGACTCGTAGACTGAGGCTGCCAGGTTGCTGGGGGCACTATCAAGCACCCCTCCTACTGAATGGATCGAGCTCGCAGTAGAGCCACGTCGTGATGCCGGACGAGGATGGATCTGGCCGTGCCTATTGCTGCTGCGCGCCTCACCATCAGCCATATTCAGAAGCGCATCCTGTAGCATCTATACCTATGGAACGGAAACTCTCCCCTTGTTATGGGAGACAAGGACGGGAGGTTGTCGGAAGATTTGGCGGCGCTGGGGGAGAACATGATGGACGGACGGACTCTGCGACAGCTGGAGTTGACGGCTAGTGTCGCGTATTACTAGGGTATCATCGCTGGAAAGACTCGGACTAGAAGCGTACGCCGACGCAGGCAATAGAAGAGATTCTGAAATGACAATTAAGAGAATTCAAGATGCGCCGTCATCATCAATAGGCCTCCGGATTACCCGCTACCTTTTACCAGACAGACACCTTGTAAGTAATGCCACGCAGCTCACCCCTAAACGGTGCTGGCACGTGATGATAAGCACTGAGCTCTGCTGCGCCCGTGCCTGATTCGGCTGCTGATTGCGAGAATGCAGCCACTTAACGCGACGCGTTTCTCTTCAAGGGGGGTCGCGTCTTCTCAACCGTTACCCTTCCAACATTAGATACGGAATTGACGAGCCCCTCCACGACTCCACAAGCAAGATCTCTAAACTCCCTGTCAACTCTTGCGCTCGCCGACGACCAAGAAGAGACCAGAGCGTCAAAAAGTCCATAATGGATCGCGGATCAGTCTACTCTACGCACGTTTTCGACCCGAGTTTCGGTGAAAACGGCGATACTCGTTTACAGCTCCAGACTCAGCTCGAAACCTTCATCCTCGACTTTCGTCTCGACAACAACTTCGTCTACAGGTTTGCGCAGATGCTCACGCATACACATCCTTGCACATGCTGACTTCCTGCAGAGATCAGCTACGAGAGAATGCCTTGCTGAAAAAGTACTACTGCGATGTCAATATCAACGACCTGATCAGCTTCAATGAGGAGCTGGCGCATCGCTTGGCCTCTGAGCCTGCCGAGATCATTCCTCTGGTAAGGCTTGTCCGGCCCCCGAACCGCATCTTCTCTAACCAGTAGCAGTTTGAAGGGGCGCTGAAGAAGTGCACACACCGAATCGTCTTCCCTCACGAGCCAAAGGTTGAGATCCCCGAGCATCAACTACTCCTTCACTCAAATGCCGATGACGTTTCGATCCGCAACCTCGACTCGATGACAATCGCTCGGCTGGTCCGAGTACCAGGTATAGTCATTGGTGCTTCCGTCATGTCCTCCAAGGCAACGGAACTCCAGATCCAATGCCGAAACTGCCAACATTCACAACAAATGCCCGTCCTAGGTGGCTTTACAGGCGTCACCTTGCCCAGAATATGCGCCCGTGTCCGAATCCCGAACGACCCAACGCCCAAGTGTCCTCTCGATCCATACTTTGTTGTACACGAGAAGTCAAAGTTTGTCGATCAGCAGATAATTAAACTTCAGGAGGCGCCGGACCAGGTACCGGTGGGAGAACTACCAAGACACGTCCTCATCTCTGCGGACAGATACCTGACCAACAGAGTCGTTCCTGGTTCGAGATGTACGGTTATGGGAATCTTCTCGATTTATCAGAATAAGGCTTCCAAGAGCTCCTCCACTAGCGGTGCGGTGGCTATTCGTACCCCTTATCTAAGGGCCGTTGGAATGCAGACCGACATTGACCAAGCAGCCAAGGGCAATGTTACTTTCTCCGAGGAGGAAGAGCAAGAGTTCCTTGAGTTGAGCAGGCGGCCCGACCTGTACAGTGTCATGGCCGATTGTATCGCTCCCTCGATCTACGGAAACCGCGACATCAAGAAGTCCATCCTCTGTCTGCTACTAGGTGGCTCAAAGAAGATCCTTCCTGACGGTATGAGGCTGAGGGGAGATATCAACGTTCTGCTACTTGGTGATCCCGGTACAGCCAAGTCTCAGCTTTTGAAGTTTGTCGAAAAGGCAGCCCCCATCTCAATCTACACCTCCGGAAAGGGTTCGTCGGCGGCTGGTCTGACGGCATCCGTACAAAGAGACCATTCAACTCGCGAGTTCTACCTGGAAGGCGGAGCTATGGTGCTGGCCGATGGCGGTGTTGTGTGTATTGACGAGTTCGATAAAATGAGGGACGAGGATCGAGTTGCCATCCATGAAGCAATGGAACAGCAGACCATCTCTATTGCCAAGGCCGGTATCACCACCATTCTCAACGCCCGAACGTCAGTTCTGGCTGCTGCCAATCCCATCTTTGGTCGCTACGATGACATGAAGACTCCCGGCGAGAACATTGACTTCCAGACGACTATCTTGTCGCGCTTCGACATGATCTACATCGTCAAGGATGAGCATAGCCGTGAAAAAGACGAGACTATGGCGAGGCACGTACTCAGCATCCAGATGGACGGTCGTGGCGCAGAGGAGCTTGCAGAATCCGAGATTCCGCTTGAGAAAATGAGACGCTACATCACATACTGCAAGACGTAAGTTCTCGACCCCTTTATTCGCTTCGCCATGTACTAACAAGTTGCCAGCCGATGCGCCCCTCGTCTCAGTCCTGAAGCAGCTGAGAAACTCTCATCTCACTTCGTCTCTATCCGTCGCCAAGTCCACGCTGCAGAGATTGAAGCCAACTCCCGCTCTTCCATCCCTATCACGGTCCGTCAACTCGAGGCCATTGTGCGTATCACCGAGTCCCTCGCCAAGCTCACCCTCTCCCCCATCGCCACCGAGGTCCACGTCGACGAGGCCATCCGTCTCTTCCTGTGCTCAACCATGGATGCCGTCAACCAAGGCAGCAACCAGGGCAGCCGGGAGCTCAACGACGAGGTCAACCGCCTCGAGGCCGAGCTGAAGCGGCGGCTGCCGATCGGCTGGAGCACCAGCCTGGGAACGTTGCGCAGGGAGATGGTGGAGGGCAAGGGGTACAGCGAGCAGGCGCTGAACCGGGCGCTAATGGTGCTTCAACGGAGAGATACAATCATGTTCAGGAATCAGGGCGCGCAGGTGTACAGGAATGGAGCATAATGCAGGAAGGCTTATTATTGTGTAATGATGTGAATGGTCTTGTTGCCCATGCGCCGGTTCCTACTGGTGTTTCACGTTTCGATTGATGCGCGGCGCTACTGTGGCGTAGGAGACGGACGTGGCTGGAGCAGCCACAGGACCAGCCACAGCCAACGACAGGTAGAGGGACCCCGGTCGAGGCCGTCCCACCCCGATTCAGTTCCTTGTTTTTAAGAGCAAAAGTTGGCAAAGTAGGCAAACAACGTGATGGCCAAGACGGGAGGAATAGCCAGTGAGCGTGAACAGGGACGCGTGGAGCACACAAGCGATCATTTCCGAAGACCCCCCGTATGCACCGCCACCAATTCCCAGAACCCGCTAGGTCCGCGACCCAATCACGAGCTTCCTCGGATCACCTGGACCGTTTCCGCAAGCGCTAAAGCCACAGCGGGAGGTGCCAACGCAGGGCTGTTCAGCCACGTCAGGTTCCTTAATTCCCGGGCCAAGCAGATATCACGACCAGGGTGGGTGTAAGGGTCCCTTTGTTTTGTGCTGGGGTCAGACAACAGCTTTACTTATTTGGCATCTGTCTAATTTCTCGATCTTTCCACTCTGTACGCTGCTTACTCTGCCTGTTTATCGGCGTCACTTGTCTGTTTGCTGGTGACACGTTTACCTGAGATCTTACCGCCGTGTGAAGTTTGTGTAAGAGGATGACGGACCAAGCTCAGCAGAACCCGGCCGGGGGTTCCGGCGGCGAGGTCCAGCCTTATCGCATTCGTGTGAGTCTTGGGAAACTCCTTATATGTCTATGTGACGATAGTGGCTAAGTTGAGATTATCCGCAGGTCTCAAGGAAGTACCTCAACATCACTCGACAGAAGCTTGAGCTTACCCGACTGCCTCACGAGCCTCGCTCAATGGACTGGTGGGAGCCGAAACCTCAGGTCGAGTCTCTGGTTGATTTCTGGTGAGCTTGGGTTACTGATGATGGCTTCATAGAGTAAAGCTCACATGAGACCAGGCAAGAACAATACTCGTGGCCGGACCATGAAGATGAGCTTAACGAGTCGCTCCAGCAGTTCAGAACCAGCTTCCAAACCTCAACTCCATCAACTCCTGTCCGGATTCACTTCATCCATACCCGCTCACCTCACGCCAACGCGGTTCCTCTTCTTTTGATACCCCCTTTCCCCTTGACCAACTTGTCACTCGGTCACCTCGTTCAGCCGTTGAGTGATCCTGAAGATGCGGGAGCCACGCAGCCCTTTCACGTCGTGATCCCAGCGCTGCCTGGCTTGGGCTTCAGCGATTCTCTGCCCACGAGCGCCCCTCCGATTTCTGCAACAGCTCAGATCCTGGATGATCTGATGACAAGACTGGGTTATCCGCACTACATCGCCAGCAATGCGGGTTCCGCCTCGGCTTCTCCGGCTGGCATCGACTGGAGACTTGCAAAACATCTCTCGCATCACTTTGCCGAGTCCTGCCTGGGCTTTCACTTTATTGCTCCTCCGTTGAGCTCGCCGAAACTTCAAGATTCGGCAGGTGAATGGATGAAGTGGACAGTCGCCCGTCTCCTGAACTCCCCTGTTCTGGGCTACTCCAAGGACGACATCTCGGTAACGCGGAAGCAGAAGCCATCGCAGTTAGCGAGGAAGAAGTCCGCGATCAACTTGGGTCAGGCAGGGCATAGCAACTTTGAGCCCAATACGCCCTCCTATGCTCTTTGCGACTCGCCTACAGGACTGCTGCTCTATGTGTTGCGGATTCTCCGAACTCTGGGCCCCAAGAGGGAGCTCACCCCAGAGGACATAATCACATTGACACAGCTCATGTGGTTGCCCGGTCCCGAGGCTGCTCTGCGGTATTGGGCCCAGTGCGCGTCCCAGCTCGAGCCCGTGGAAGCCAAGAAGCCGACACGGAAGCCAAAAGTCGCCATCACGGTGTTTACAGGCGACGAGGAGCAGGCCGAGCAACAGATAACACTTCCTCGACTTACAAAGAACACCTACGCCTGTCCTAGCTGGGGCAATGCAGGGTATCAAGTTGTGCACTCGGTCCGCGCTTCGGGCACGCCCGGCTTCTTGGTCTTGGATCGGCCAGAGGTGATTTTGGACGGCGTCAGAGGCCTTGCGGCGGCTATACTGGTCATGGACAAGAGGATGCGCGCTGCAGAACAGCCGGGAGCCGCTCTACAGAGCCAGCTCGAGACTCAAGCTGGCCGGATAGCGCAGGCGGATCTTTCTGGAACAACTGTGCAAGATCCTAGCGTCACCCCGACGGGGACTTCTCCACATCCTGCGGCTAAGAAACTGATGGAGGATGAGAACCAGCACCTCGTGCCTCCTCCGGTGTCGCGTCTGTCATAGAGGCAACCCTCTGTAGAATTGTTAAGTGGAATATGAAGGGTTATCTGGACAAGACGGGTTGGGAAGGGTTGAAACGGACAACGCAAATCGATACCATCATATACTTTTTCTTTGTGATATACTCTGTTACTCATTGAGGATTCAGATATTCGAATAGTAATTTACCAATGATTTTGGTATGGTTTTGAGAATGAAAGGGATGGTGACAACTGTGGCTGGTCGATCTCTGGTCTGTGCCGACAAAAGGCACCGCCGCCTCCAGGTGACTGGAGCTCTGGTACGTACTCCGTCGCGACGACCTAAGCTCCGACCCCTCGACATTCAACATAACAGTGACTCGACATCGACCAGAGGATCTCTAGACATACCCATACGAGCGGTCTTGTAAGACGCAGGCAATTGCGAAGCTCCTTCCATTCGCTCCCGGCGACGATGCGCCCTGAAACGGCCTGCCTCTCGTGACCGTCCCGCCATTACGTCCACCTGGCCCAAGTTCCATCATGTCGAATCGCTATGATCGACCGCCGCCCCGCGAGGGCAACGGCTATGGCAACTTTGGCCGCTCAAACGACGACTTTAGAAACCCATCCCGAGATGGCCACGGAAGCGATCGCTACGGCACGCCGCCGAACCATCAGCAACCGCGAGCGCCTCCGACCCTCCGACAGATGCCATCTCGATCGCGCGTACCCACAGAGACGAACGCCGAGCGACAAATCACCGAGGTTATAGACCATATTAAGAAAGACTGGCCAGCCATGTGTCAGGATGACTGCGTCCCGGTCCAGCTGGCTCTGCAGCTCCTTGATAACAGCTCGATTGGTCGCGCGCACGAGTACGGCCAGTTCCAGCAGTCGCACAACTATCTACAAGAATCTCTCAAGGGCATCGTGCATGAGCATCATCAGGGCTTCAACAGTTCGATCGGTACTTTCCACAAGATCCAAAGTAGCATCCAGCAGTCTCAGAAGCGAGTCCGCTCACTCAAGGAATCCCTGGCCAACTCAAAGACGAGCCTTTGCGCCACGGACCCAGAGCTCAAGAAGCTGTCCAAGACATCGCAGCAATACGACACGCTTCTGCAGACGCTCAACGAGTTGGACGATTTACGAGCAGTGCCGGATCAGCTGGAGGCGAGGATATCCGAGAAGCGCTTCCTGACGGCTGTTGAAGTGCTGCAGAATGCCCTTCGAAAGCTACGGAAACCTGAACTAGACGACATTGGTGCTCTGGGCGATCTGAGAAGCTACCTGGCCAACCAAGAAACTGCGCTTATGGATATTCTGGTGGAGGAGCTGCACGAACACCTCTATCTTAAATCGCCATATTGCCAGGAAAGGTGGCAGACCCTGGCCAAGATCCAGGGTGCTTTCACCGAAAGCTATTCAGACGCAAAACCACTCACGCCCTTCCATGTGGTCCTCGATTCCATCGATGGCGATAAAGCAGTGACGGAGGATCCGATGAAGAACCCCGAAGCCGACACCTTCTACTACGTTGGATTGCTGGTGGAGTCGTTGAACAAGCTCGGCCGACTACAGAACGCCGTGGAGACTCTGAAGCAGCGACTACCAGTTGAGCTGTTTGGAATCGTCAACGAAACTATTAACGAGGTGGACCAACGACATCCAAGCTCACTCCGAGGAGGGTCAGTAAAGGGGGATGGTCTCCATGTCTACGGCACCCGAGAAACCCAGATGCGAGCAGACGTCATCTACGATCTCCTTTGGTCGCTGTACGGCAAATTTGAGGCTATTGGAGAAGGACATCGCATCTTTCACGAGACCATCAAAGTCCTCATTCGACGAGAGGGTGCCGGCAACAACAGTGCTCTCCTTGGCAGTTTCAAAGAGCTATGGAATCTTTACCAGAACGAGATTCGGTCTCTCCTACACCACTATGTCACAACGGATGCGGATGTCTATCAGTTTGACTCACCGAACCCGGGAGCTGCTCTCAATGGCAAGAAGGATGCCATGCGTGAGAATCTGTTCAAGTTTTCAGAAGCCAATGCAAAATCTGTCGCGATAACCACCGAGTATGACGCGCTCGATGGTATTATTCAGGATGCCGTTCCTGGTCTTGGCTCGCGAAAGCAAGTCGACAAGAGGGGTCGGCAAGCGGATGGAAGCAGAAAAGGCGAAGTTGGCTACGGAAGCAGTCACCAAACGACTGGCGCAAGCAAGTCCTTGGTGGAACCTAGTGTTTTCAACATGAGTTTGCTACTACCGCCCACGTTGGTGTTTCTGCAGAGGCTGAAGAGCATTGTCCCACCCGGCTCAGACCTTGCGGCGAGCACACTTACAACATTCTTGGATAACTTCTTGGTAAACGTCTTTCAGCCGCAGCTGGACGAGACTCTGGCCAAGCTGAGCGACACCGTCTTTGGAGAGGTAGATGCTTTCTCGCAAGACCCGGCCTGGAGCCTGGTTGCGCGCCGGCCTGTGTTCCGGGGGACGACGGCGTTCTTTGAGGTTGTAACGGCATTCTGCCGCATGCTGGGAACCATCCCGCCTGACCAAGCCCTCAGCTCTCTGATCGTGACGCAGATGATGCGCTACTATGATCGCTGTTTCAGCTGGTATAAGTCGCTCGTGGTCAAGGCACAGGAGCAGACTGTCGAGACTGGCGATGATAACCTGAGAGCGTCTGCGCGGTTCTCGCTGGACCCGGGCGATATCCAAGAGACCATGAAGAGGCTGTGGACGGCTGACGAGATGGACTGGGAGCTGGCAGAGAAGGAGATTCATCAGTTGATAGAGCTCACGGATGAAGCGCAGCTGGAGACTGGAGATATCATCCAGGACCGGGATTCGATCTCGTCCCTCTGTCTCTTGTATACCAGCATGAAGTGGCTGTCCGTCAAGATAGCGGGCTTGCGGCAAATCACCATGCACGAGACAGATACGTCACGACAGAACCTACCTCGACACTCAAACCGTCGGTGGACTCTTATGAATGACCCGAACAAGGCCACTACCGAAGACGGACCCGTGTCACTACCGCTAACACAGGAGAGTGTGCAGTAAGTTGAGTAACAGTGTTTAGGCTTCAATATACTAATCAACCTCAGGGCCTTTGACAGTATCGTCTCATCGTTCGAGGAGCTGGCAGGAACGGCGCTGCTGACACTCCATATGGAGGTTCGATGCCGCGTAGTGCAGTCGTTGGGCATTGCCTTGTCACCCAAGGTAGCACCATATCTGCTTGATCAGGAAGTGAGCGAGCCCGATCCGCAGATCTTGAGTCTCAACTCGGAGTTGGTGCTGTTTGATGAGACGGTCGTCAAGTACCTACGAGACAAGGAGATTGCCTTTATCAGGACAGGCCTAGGCCTGCTCATCAACTGCTACCTAGTAAGCAACGCGTGCAAGGCATCGCCCATGAACGACAAGGGCTGCGGTCGGATGCAGCTCAATATCCTGGTGCTGCAGCAGAACCTGAAGAACGTGGAGGAGGGCGTGGACCTCGCCCGGGCGGCAAACTACTTTTCGCTGTACGAGCAAGGGGCCGACGCCATCGTGGAAAAGGCAAAGGAGGACAAGGAGCAGCAGCGCGGCAACAGCGCGCAGGACCCGGACAACTTCTCATACGACGAGCTCAAGGCGCTCGTGGAGCTCTGCTACAGCGAGGCCATGGCGAACCCAGAGCGCGGGATCGCGTCGGCGGCGCAGAGGCAGATGTCGGACAAGCTGCTGGGGCTGAGCGAGCACATGTGGCAGACGTAGAGGATTAGGATCGTGGCGATGGAGTTGAGGGCTGGATGGGATTTGCTGGGCACTATTTCTACTTGATGGGGGATATACGTGGTGGGCGTTGTAGAGCAGCGAAGCGAAGCGCAGTGCGACGATCGAAAACAGAAGCAATTGCCAGCATGAGTGATGTTTAATGTCATGCTTCTCTTGATATAACAACTACCTTGAAAACAGTTGAAGTATAGTACAGAATCAAGAGACTTGGGCCGCACACATGCGTTGTCAAGATGGCTGTAACCATCCGTCCCGGACACGCGATGTCTATATCCCATCATGATGACGGCACAAAACTCTCAAGCGAGACAAGACACCTCATGGCCTGTGAAACAGTTCGAGATGGAACACGCAACGAAAGAGAAAAAAAAGGCCGCGCGCCGCCCGCCACGCCAGCCCACCCACACCCAGACTACTCATGCACACACTACAGCGACGAGTTTGCGCGGCGCCTAGAGGAACGTCTGAAGCAGGCGTTTGGGCGCGCTACGATAATGAAGGCGCAAGCGATTGCGGGGAATATCAGCGGACGATGTAAGAACTCTAGATGTCCAGCTATCTAAGTTGTAGGCATGTAGTTGCTGTGATACGAACGGAAAGAAACACGGCCGTGCCAGTAAGAGGCAGCCAGCACACAATGTGGCAAACGAGATGCCATGGCGATCACGGGGAGGGAGGGAATAGGGGGCGTTTGTCAATTATATCCGTGCAGCCCGCGGCGGGTTTGGAGGGAGCCGAAGCTGGGAACAGGGATTGTGCAGAATTGGGGAGCGAATCGGTGAGGAACGCCTTTGATTATGACGATGAAGGCGAGATTGGAAGACGTGAGTTGGAGAATAGGGCTGGTCTAGAGACTCGTCTAGAGTGGCTATGCTCAGCCATCACTTCTCCAACGAGTTGGTCAGTCTTTTTTTCCTGGTCGTTGATCAGATCTGGTCAACGGCATCTTGGGAGTGAGGATGGGGTTATGGGATAGGGGCGGATCGTATTCAAACCTACTACGTGGTAGTAGACTCCAACCAGGAATAGGGGTGGAAAGGATATTACAAAGATATTACACGCTTGGAATTCCCCAAATTGAGGTCGCATCAGGAGAACAGCCAACGATGAAGCGTGAAGAGATGTCAAACAGATCCGAAATATCCTCATTTCACCCTCTCTCTCAGAGTTCAATGGGGGAATCTACTTGAGCAGGGGTTGCATCGCCAACTAAGGCAGAGACGATCATGCCTACCTAGGCCCCACAACAATGGAAGTTCAGCTGGCATTGTACTTGATCCAATCCATCTGCTCCCGGCCATCGCCTATCGCCCTCTTGCCGCAGAGTTTAACCCCCCCCCCCCCCCCCCCCCCC